>APFE030092387.1:15312-44607 GCA_000404065.3 Pinus taeda
TTTTTTCAGAAAACTCCTAACGGAGTTTCACTCCTTTTTGATCAATACTGCAATCGCCAAATCCTCAAACTGTCAATGCGGCCAAAAGTCCTGCGAAAATTATACCCTGGTATAGGAACCCTGAACAATGCTTCTGGTCTGCTGGATCTGAAAGAACTGGCTGGTTGGGACCGATGTCTGTTGCTGCTGCATTCCTTTGCTCAAGCGGATCTGGAAGAGATGATGAGTAAAAAAGGAACTAGGGTCTTTGGGGAGTGTCAGGTGCTACAGATCGCAATATACATAAGGGTCTGGCAGTAGTACTCGGCCCAATATTTCCTGCGTGCATGCCTCCCCAAATCCGCAGATTTATGCGCTCAACGACAGATCCCGTGGTTTAAAGACGCCGGAACACGTCTCGAGCCAAAATTTTTTTTTCTTCTAATTGGAGATCTCACCGGCCCTGGAAAGAGCTCTGATACCACTTGTTATGCTTCCTAACCTGCAAATGATACCCAAATACAAAATATGCGAAGAAAAAGAGACCGATAACACAGGATATGCGAAGAAAATATATCCAGAGCACAGAATAGCGAAGACTTTATTATTCAAAGAGTAATGTTCACTTGCCTCTTCGAGGGGGCAACCTCCAATAGAGCAGAGCTCGATTACAAAGATAAGACACGATGCTCCTCACAGGGAGTTACTATCCTATATATATGACTCCTACAAGTAATACCACGGGTCAATACCGTTTATTACTAATACCGTCGGCCCATTTGCAACTAACTGTGGTTCCTTTATTAATTACGAATTAACCACTTACAATTATTAATATGGGCTTTATTGACTCTTAACTATGACGTGGTCCCATTACATAGATAAGGGGGTTAGGGTGGGACCCTAACAACAACTAACCCAAAGGGGCATGACAAGGTATGGTGTGTTAAATGTAAGGGTTAGGGTCATGAAAAGGACCACTACCCAGTGTTCACGAATTGCCTCATGGGAGGAGGGCTGATGCCATTAATACCAAATGCACAAGAAGGACCTAGCGTTGTGCCTACTTTTAGGTACGCAATTTGACAAATAGGAGGAAGACATGCTAAGGACAACTGCCATTTAGTGCAGAAGTACACGTAGAATTGGCAACAATTGTTTTGTAATTTTGGTAGCTCAGTAGGACATGATGAGTGCACCTGTAGAATTTATGAGCTGATGATGCTTAGGACTCCCACCTACAGAGTTTAGGCCGAAACAGGATCCCTTGACTAGAATGTAGGAGTAGTGCAAACCAGGTTTTAGGGGCACAAACGAGGCTGAGGTGGAGGAGGACCTGGAAGAGGTCACGGACAGCTAATATTTTACAATTGCGGGGGGGCAGGACATTATGCCCATGATTGTATGAATCCAACATGCCCCTCATGATTGTATTGTACATTGTTTGATCGTGA
The DNA here is from genome assembly GCA_000404065.3 of Pinus taeda. Lineage (NCBI taxonomy): Eukaryota > Viridiplantae > Streptophyta > Pinopsida > Pinales > Pinaceae > Pinus > Pinus taeda. Next base: position 16,746 of record APFE030092387.1, read on the forward strand.
GATGGAGGATTGTCCCACAGTGATAGCGAGGTTGCGTGACAAGGGAGCGCTGCAACCTCCCCCAACTCAGGAACCTGCAAATGAGGAGGTTTGAGCCACACAAGGAAGACCCCAACATAAAAATTGTGCTCCAAAGTGGAATTACGAAAAGGGAAGAGAAAGGCAAGTAGCCTGAAGATATTACTTGGGTTCACAAGGCTCTGACGATGGAGTTTGACTTGGAGCGCGCTAAGGAAACCTTCTTGGAAGTTAGGAAGAGTTTTGCTGATGCGTCCACTTCAAGAAGAAAATATAGATCAGAGTTGGAAATGGACCCATCGATGCTCATGACCTTCCTAGAAACATGCATGAAGCTACTGCGTGACAATAAGATTGTAAAGGGATTACAGGAACTCATTAATAGATGCGCTGGAACTATGCCAGGAGAACCATGCGTAGTCCAGAAGATTGGAAAGCATGTGATGAGTAGAGGAAGAGAAATGAGATTGACCACATAGATTGGAGAATATGAGATGGACCAAGTGATTCTGGACCTAGGATCAGACGCAAACATTCTGCTGAAGCAAACATGGGAGTGCATGGGGAGGCCTATGCTGCAATGGTCTTCTATCTAGCTGTGAATGGTGAACAAGAAAAAGATAATACCTATGGGGAGATTGCAAGGAATCACCGTAGATATCAAAGGAGCAAGTTCACTAGTATACTTTGAAGTGATAGAGATTGTTGATGACAACAATCCCTACCCTGTGCTATTAGGAATCGATTAGGCCACTGACATGAACAGGGTGATAAATTTGAAGAACCACAAGATGATGTTTGAGAAAAAGTCTTTGTGGTTAGTTGTACCTTTGGACCCTACAAAAGGATCACGCTACATGGAGCTAGGACACGACTATGAAAGTGACGACGACTTAGACTACATCTACAAGATAACTGCACAAGAGAAATACTGGTGAAATCCCACTGTGGATGGGTGAATATCATGGGAGAATGAAAGCTCCTGTACGTGAGATTCAGATGAAGAGATAGAGCGATGGAAAAAAAAGTTACACAAGGTATCCATGCTGAACTACAAAATGATGACAAGGTCAATGTGCTGCGTATCAATGGAAGTAAGAGAGCTGCCTATGTATCATGGGTTAAGCAAGGTAGATACTTTCCTCAACAAATTCGAAAGAGAAGTGTCGAAATAGCAATGTTTTGAGGCTTTGAAATGGGTACTGCATGCTACGCCTGTGAGGTGGTGGGGCACACACAAAGGAAGCTTTGAGGACTGGCACGAATGTAGGATAATGATGCGCATGTGGTTTGGGAAGCCTCAAATGTGATTAACCAACAAGATTTCCGGATGGAACACTCTGTGCATGCACCTATCCAGATGGATACAGGCATATCTTAAAAAACCTGTGGATGCACACAGACTTCACGTTAGGAGACAAAGCCAATAAGCATGTGCAAGCAAGGAAATTGCACAAAGGACCCCTCCAGTTGGAACAACAGAGTATGGGAAAAACGAGTGTGCTAAAGGTTATCCATGCAACAACCATTAACAAAGTGTGTGAAGCACTGAGCAGGGTATATGATGTGTAGAAGAATGATTGGGACCTGCACGTACCACTGGTTCTATGGGCTTATAGGACAACATACAAGAAACTGACGGAGCAGACACCTCCGAGGTTGGAGTATGGAACAAATGTTGTAACCCGATAGAGTATAAAATGCCTAGTTTGCGCATAGAAGCATCGGTAGATATGATGGCTCATGGAGTCTTGGAAGAAGGGATCGCGTAGCTGAATGAGGCAAAACACTTGGGACCTGAGGAAGAAATCTGACAAGGTGATCATAAGCTCCAAGAACTTATGAAAGAAAGGGTGTGATTAAGGGAGAAAAGCGCTCTAATGGAAGCAAAAGTCAAGAAGGAGGAAGACGAAATAAAGAATGATTTTCTCGAGAGGAAAAATAGGGTGACAAAACACGGTGCACATGATTACATTGACCAATTTGGAGAATACTGCCGAGAGTTGATTAGCCTGATGCCTTGGATTGGACTGCATATTACTAAAGGGATCACCCATGGTGGTGTACTGCAGATGATAAAGTGCACGACGTAGCCAGTAACAATCAAAGGTGCATGGTTTTCAAGAAATGTGATGGATGATTGGTTCAAACTGTATACAGGTGGGACAACCGCCTGACTAGCCATGGTAAGTACAGTCTTAGGGCTCGAGGAAGTTGAAAGAAGGCACAGGACCATAAACTACTATGCCCAAGAGCTACGTGATGTCGAGGTTGCACACAGGAGCAAAGTGTCACAAGGTTTGCGATTGTGCAAGGGGGGCTACGCTACTACGTGAGTTGACTGTAAAGTGACCATTGTAGTCACTATTCACAATGTGATGCTTGACTTGAGATCAAATGGAGTGGGCGACAGGAATTTAAGATGCACTTTATGGGCAAGATTTGGGAAAATATGTCGCCAAGGGAGAATTAATGGACCCGATTTGGGGGGAATGATCGAATTCAAATTCAAAAGGTGCTATAAATTACAAAGGGATGCCCAACAAGCAACACTTTGTCATTTGTGAAATGAGTTTTCATATGCCCCGCATATTCTGAGCTGAGACCTAGTTTCCCTGTGCAGAGCATTGATTGAGCCCTTGATTGAGTGATTGAGATATTTCTAGACGAGCAAGATGGCAGTGTCTCAGGAAGCTAGGGAAATTGGAAAGATTACCTCTAAAGAGGCCGTGCAGGCCCTGACCATAGAAGATGCCGCTAAAGGCATTGAGATTGTTGGAAAACTCCCTAAATCACCAAGCACACTGAGAACAAAGAAATACAAACAACAAATGATTTTGTTGTGTGTGTCCCCTCAAAACCGCTACGCACCAGATTAATGATGGAGGAAAAAGGGAAAGCAATTAACATGGAAGTTGACGAGGAGGAAGAAGACCTGGAGGACCTCATAATTGAAGAAGATGAGGATGATGGTATGGAGGAAGAAAATAAGCTTGCAAACCCTCCAACAAAGTTTCCCACATATATCCCCCCATGAAAAGGGAAGGCGAAGGTGCCCAAGGACCTCGATGAGAGCAAGAGCTCTCTTTAGACTCCGCTCCTCCTAGATGATATGATTTTTTAGGACACGCACCTAGGAAAAGTGTCAAACTTGATGTTTTAACATTGGGATCTCACTGACCATGAGAAATTCCCTCACCTAGAGACTGTGAAGCTCATGAAGCCCAAGCAGAACACCACAGTGGAGGTTATAGAATTGGAGCCGTGAAAGTGGTTACGCGGAGTTGAAAATGTAGGGTTATTAAACCTGCTCTGGGTTGCATTACCATCGCACCCCAGTAACGATCTTCGTCATCAGGAAACTCCTCTGCCTAGTGCATGGTGGGTGTTTGTGGCTAGAAGAGCCCATCCCCATCACGAACCACTTAATCCATCGCATTACCTGGCTCCCATGTAAAGGAGAGGACCTCGCAGACATTTCGGAAGGAAAGAGCAGTGATTTGGCCATTGCAAAGGCCATGAAAAAGAAATATAAGCTGGAGAAGAAGAAAAGAGGCTACGTAATATCTAGCATCAGCAAAAGGGTAGTCAAAGTTGCGACCCATATGCTGGCAGGTAATCTCATGCAAAAGTGTTGCATGGATGAGGTACCCACGTTGGTGGTAACACTTGTTGAACAGGGCATAGAAGGGGTCCAGTTTAACTTGTTTGAATTCTTGTGCAAAGAGTTCTTGGAAAATTCTTGCGAGGCACAGCAACAAGGAAAAACATTCCACTATGCATGGCTTTTGTTGTCCATAGTGCTGGTGGTGAGGTAATTGCCGGAAGACAGCCAGTTCCCCATGATTATAAGGGATCTCCTGGAGGCCATGAAGTACATTTCACTATGGGCCACTAAGGACATGAACCAGATCCATGACAGCAAGATATTCTAGGTGTTCATAGAGATGAACATCAGAATGGGGATTAACTGCAAGCCGCGATTATCACCCACTATCTACAACAACCTACAAAGTTTTGCAAAATTTAAAGTGGACTTTCATCGCATATACCTCAAGGTGTGTAAGGACCCTGCCAAGAAGTGGAGCAAGTTACTCTTCATAGCCACTGATGATGTGATATTCGATATGCTTGAGACGTGGCCACCGGAGTGGCGTGCTTCGGACATCACTGTGCTAGAAAAATATGCTGCACAGAAGAAGGAGGAGGAGGAAAAATTGTGTGTGGTGTAGTTGGTAGAAAAGATATGGAAAGAAGTAGCAGAAGAAAAAGTGTAGGAGGCATGGAACGCTACAAAGAAAGTAGCAGAGAAACAAAAGGGTGCAGCAGCAGCAGAGAAGGCACGTGACGGCTAGAAGTCACCTTTGTCTGAGCAGGAGCAGGAGTAAGAGCAGGAGACGAAAACAAGGGTATAGGAGGATAGTGCAGTCCCGCAAACATTGTCAACGCAAGTAAACTGTCAGCTCCCAAGCGAGCGGACGGGGCCCTGCAATCAGGTAAAAGCATCCAAGTTGTCTATTGACTCGAGCACCCTTAATGAGGGCGATCTGCATGACATAGGAGAGACAGTGAGTGATGTCACTACCAAGGCCCTCCAGAACTTCAAGAGGAGAATAAAATTGTGTTGGGGGCACTCCAAGGGTAGATTCAAGAGTTGCAAGTATGCACTACTCAGGCTGGTATTCCTTCGACCAGCCTCGTAGTAGGGACAACTACAGTCGAGGAAATGTTGCGCACTTGCAGAACCAACACAATAGTGCTACCAGAAGGGGAATTGGTTATAGCAAATGAGGCTGATCAACCTACAATTAATGCAATAAAAGGGATAGGGATCAACATGGCTACACTCCTATGAGAGACACTCTATGTTCTACAGGATGGGATTATTGCATAATTGCAAGCTAGGAAGGGCCACGTGTTGTAGGTGTTGAGCGAGCAGAAGATCAACATGGAGTAGTTGACCTTGCAACATGTCGAGGTCATGTCACAGAAAAGGTAGATGGTATAGGTACTAGAAGAAGCCTGCGAGATGGTCCCTAAGCTGGCCATCTTAGCAAAAGCACCAACAGATGCATGCATCCACAGATTAGTAGCAGGGGTGCGTGAGGCATGAGAAGAAATGACCAAGGTTTAGCTGGAGCTGAACCTTCAGATAACAGAGCTATGGTTGAAAGCGTAGCCTTCCACTCCTCTAGAAGTAAGGGAATAGTGTGCTAGCACTATTACATCAGGGATGGAGGAGATTGGCAGTGTACTAAAGGACTGCACTAGAATGTTGGAAGAGTCATTCGAGGTCCTCACCAATCTATAGGAGGACCCTAACATCCGACACTTAGAGACATAGGCACGAGAGCTCCACTAGTAGTATGATAGCATCAAAGGGACCGTGTAAATGGTGGTCCTCACTCAGAGGCTCGCACAAATGCAAGAGGCCAAAGCACTTAAAGAACATGTAGACGCAACGCAACATAGAGAGGCAGTTTTGAAGGCACACGTTCAGCCTTGGCTTGATGAGGGCTTCGTCATTACAACAACAATTGAAGGAAATCTCACGCAAATGAAATGGATGCAGGAATAGATGCAAGAGAGTAGTTTTGACACCATGGTCTCAAAACAAGGAGTACAGGAGATTCAACAAGTAGCCATTCAGTGTGTTTCCGACCTTGCAACCATCCAAGAAAAGTTGGAGGGTCTCCGTGGAAAGATCTCTACACCGATAGAGTGACTCGAGGGCAAGTCACAATGTTTGTGTTGGGGGCTCCTTGGGCATGAAATCTCCCCCCAGACATGTTTTGGGGCTTAAAGCACAAGTTTTGACTAAGTCCATTGTAAAGACTCCACGAATTGTGGGCGTGGAGCACGAAGTTGTAATAGAGTCATAGGGTTGTCTACCCTTCTTTTTGTAATGTAATGTCGGTTTGAAATATCTACCCATGGTCTGTAGACCATGGGATTGTATAAATAGAGGGAGGCTCTAAGTGTAGAAAGAAATCTAAGGAAGCAGGGATGGATCTAAGGAATTGATGAAGCATTAAGTCGAAGTGTAAGTCATGTATTAGGGTTGTAGAGTAGAAGAATGCTCTGTTGCTGAGTGTGTAGAGGCTTAGTAGTCCACAGTTGAGTGCGCAGACCCGTACCGCTGAATGTGCAGGGCAGGTCAAGTCTGTAACCATGGGAAGAATTAATAAGAGAGAAGTTTTACCATATTTAGGTGTACCTTTTCCTGGTTTATGTATTATTGGGTATGAATTTCAAGTTTACTATTTATTTACTGCATGAACCCAAATGAATTTGCTGAATAAGTAAATAGAATATAAGGCATTTTTTTATGCAAATATAACTAACTATTATAAGAAGATAAGTAAGATCTAGAGTGTCACTTAGGGAAATAGTAAAGATCACTGCTTCAGCAACGCAAAAGCCCCAAAACCCCTAGTTAGGGCTTTGCAAAGGCAAATATATCAGGGTGTGAAGGCCAGGGAATTGTTCGAAGTAACTTGCATGAAGGGACTCACAGTTGGACCCAATCAACCCCTCAAACATCTCAAGGGTGCAGAAACCTAGTTCTAGCACCCCTCAATACTATGGGTGAGACCTCAGTCCATGCTTCGTGGACTGTTGCCGAAAGGGATAGTAGTACAGAGATTTGTTTGGCTAATTAACTGTGAACCTAGGTCAAGCCCCAACAAGCCAACATGCCCCCATGAGAATTCGTGAGGATGTTGCTTCATTCGGACTTAGGTACATACCGTCACAATATATCATCAATCCCCATCTTGTATAGATGGCCATCAATGACAAAGAAATCTGTCATGCACACCACTAATTCCTTCTTTTGCTAGAAAGAGTATCCTTCTAGAGTAGTTCCTATTGTTAGGAAGTGTATTATATCCCAAAAATGACCATCCACAACATGCAATGCAAATAGTTGCACATCAGGCAATCCTTCTTCCAAGTTAGTAGGTTCCTCCCCTGTTTCGATGCGTGATAGATGATCTAGTCCTCCATTCAATCATCCATGATTCACAACAACTTCAAAATCATACTCTTGGAACAATAAGAGCCATTTGCAGATTCGCCCCCCAACACAAACCTATTGACTAGGTACTTCATCGTGGAGTGATTAGTATATATCTTAAGATGACCTCCTAGAAAGTAGTGCCAGTACTTCTGGAGTGCATACACCATAGCTATCCCCTTGTGTTCAGTGGTAGACTAGTTATTCTCTGCTTTGGATAATTTGCAGCTTGCGAACGCGATAGGATGGTCTAAGCCTTCTCCTCCATCCTGTGTTAGTACTACTCCTAGCGCTATACATTATGTGTCAACATGTACATGAAACTGTTTTTTCCAGTCCGAGAAGACTAGAATTGACGTGGTAATCATATTATCTTTCAATATATCCAAGCTTCTCTTACAGTCATCATTCCAATAGAATGTGACATCCTTCTTCAACAATTTTTCCATTGGTGCGGTGATCAGGGAATAACTTTAATAAAATTTCTGTAATATCCTGTATGTCCTAGAGTAGCACACAGTTTTTTCACACTCCTTGGTGCATCCAAGTTTAGTATCATCGTGATCTTCATGAGTTCTATCATCAATATTTGTCTGCAAACCACATGCCCCAATAGGTTCCCAAAAGGAACGCAAAATAGGCACTTCTTGAGATTGAGCGCGATCTGGTATCTTCAACAGGTATCCAACATCAAGCGCAAGCTTGCTACGTGGCGCTTAACCAGCCCAAATACAATCTAGTCATCAAAATATACCTCGTGTAACTTATGCATAAATTCCTTGAATGCCACAACAACCACATGTGAAAATATTTCTGATGCATTCTTCAATCCAAACGACATTACAGTGTATTGAAAACAACCTCACTTAGTTGCGAAGGATGTCTTGCTACTATCCTTTGGCGCAATTTTGATTTGGTGGTACCTAGTGAACCCATCAGTGAAGGAATATTCTTCCTGGCCACCTACATTGACCAAAACTTCATCCTTGAATGGAGTAGGGAAAGGATCATGCACACAAGCATCATTCACCAACATTGGGCTTACCCAATCGGATTCTTCCATAGGCTCAATGATGCTTGCCGCTAGCATATTTTATAGCTCTAAGTGGACCTTCTCCTTGTATTTTGGATTGAGGCGGTAAGGCCTCTGCTTAAATGGCTTCGCGTTGGGCTTTAATGTGATATTCATCACTCCTAGGTCTCCGATTATTCCTTTCAAATCTATAAACTTGGTAGGGAATAAGTCCTGGTATTTGCAGAGAAATTCAATGACCTTATCCATCATCATGTCGTCCTAGTTGTCTCCAATATTTGCGAATTTGGGTTCTACCTCTGTACCAATGTTCACTTGTTTTGTTTTCATTGGCACGGTTATATCACGGTTCTCAATATGCGGTCCTTGAACCTTACAGTGGCCTTTTGTTTCTAGAATGTTAATCTTTTGCAGATCCTCAACCTCATCTTCAATAGTTACCTTATAGCATTCGATCATGTGACTTAGCTTAGTAGCCCATTTAGGCTTAATTAGGTCTAAAGGATCCTACAGTATCCTAAAGATCGCTGGTCTCACCTCTTGTAGCACTTCATCAATACTGTCAAACCCATCCTTAAAAATGAATTTCATCATGAATCCTTCACATAGGATATCCCAGTTTCCTATCCCATGGTAGATCTCAGTTTGTATATACCAATTCATTGGGATAACATCCAGGGTATGATAGAACAGGTGCACCTACTCATGTTTGGGCTTTTCTACATAATCCTGTGTCCATTTGGCCATATGTGCACGCGGATCATTCTAACCATCGTACTTGTCTGTCAGTTTCATATTAGGATTCCCAAATTGTGTTCTCATCATCCTCCTACATTCGTGTCAATCATCAAGGCTTCCCTTGTGCGTAAACCCACCATCTTGTGTGTGTAGCACACAGCGCCCAGTCCAAGACCTGGAAGCGCTGCTTTTCTGGTACCTCTCTTTCGAATGCATCCAAAACGATATCTACCTCATTTAGACCATCATAAATAGGCATATTTCTTGCCTCTGACAACACACAACGTAGTGACCGAGTCATCATGTTGCAATTTAGTGTAGTTACTTCGTGTAACTGATTCTACAAACATTCTATTTCTTCATCAGAGTCCATAGTGAAGGAACTCTTGCAATCCCATGTAATCCATCCATCCATGGTAGGATTCACCCAGTCTTGGTCTCATTTTATTATCTTATAGATGCAGTCCATATCATCATCACTCTCATAATCATGGACTGGTTCCATATAGCATGATCCTTCAATAGGATCTAGGGGTATTATTATGCACAATGATTTCTTCTCAAAGATCATATTTCGCTTCTTCAGGTTAATTACACTATTCATATCAGTATCCCAATCAATTCCCATGAGTGTAGGGTAGGGATTTCTATCATCCACTATTTCTATTACTTCAAAATCCACCAGTGCGCTTGCTCCCTCAATGTCCATGGTCACCCCCTGCAGCCACCCCATGGGGATGATTTTCTGTTTATTTTCCATCCTTAGTTGAATCAGAGACCATTGCAATGCAGGTCTCCCTATTCCCTCCTAATTATACTTTGGTAGGACATTTGCATCTGACCCCAGGTCCAAAATGACCTGATCCATTTCATACTCTCCTATTTGTGTGGTCAGTTTCATCTCCTGTCCTGTCCTAGTTTTATGCTTGCCAATTTTTCGTACTATGCATGGCTCACCTAGCATGGTCCCATCGCATCTATTTATGAGTTCTTGTAACCCTTTCACAACCTTACTATTGCCAGTAACTTCATACAGGTTTCGAGGAAAGTTGTGAGCATAGAAGGGTCCATCTCCGGCTCAGCCTTATCCTTACTTCCTGAGGTGGAGGCCTAAGTGAATTTCTTCTTAGATCCCAAGAAGGTTTCAAGAGCACGCTCCAAATCGAACTCAACCTCTTTCACTGCAGCTTTGGGAACACATGTACTCTCTTCTAGCCTTTTCCCCTTCTCATCCCCTATTGTGATCCCACTCCTAAGCACTATTTTTATGTTTGGATCTTCTTCACGTGGTTCATACCTCATCATCTACAGGTTCTGAGTCGGTGAAGATGGTAGCACCCCTTTGTCACATATCCTATCTATCAACATAGGACAATCTGCCATTTCATGATCAAACAACATGCAATACTTGCACGACTGATGCATTAGATTAGTGCAATCATGAGCATAGTGTCCTATTCCTCCGCAACTATATAAAATCAACTGTCCTCGACCTCTACCCGGTCCTCCTCTTCCTCAGCCTCATCCGTACCCTTGAAATATTGTCTGTGCCATCCCTGTATTCTAGTCAAGGGGCCATGTCTCAGCCTAAACCCTGTAGGCAAGAATTGTATCCATCATCAATTCATAGCTCCTGGAAGTACACTCATCATGTCCTACTTCCCTACAAAAGTTGCAAAACAACTATTGAGGTTCTTGCACATATTTCGGTAGAAAGTGATAGTTATCCATGGCATGTTTTCCGGCTACCTGATAGATAGCACACCCTAATGCGGGCCCCATGCTAGTTCCTGCTTGAGATTTCAGGCCTTAAAAGCATCGATCCTCCTCTTTCAATGTAATTTGCAAAGACCGAGCAATGGTCTTTGTCATGACCCTAACTTTTTCATTTCAAGAACCATACCTCCTTGAGTACCTCTAGTTGAACCATACTGTCCTACTTCAGACTTTGCATCTCAAGGCATATATTCTTTAGCTACACATGGATCTGAAAAAATCCTATATTAGGATCTTGCATCAAATTCTCATGTAGTCTCATGGCAATCTCCCAGGCCTCTGCCTAATTTGTTATCTTTTGTTGCGACAGCGCACTCCTTAAGTGTTGTAGTAGCAAAGCCACAAATCACTTACGATGTTGTCCATCTGTCAAATTCATGTTGGCTTCATGGATTTTACATTTCAGCCTCTGATCTAGTTCCCAGGGCATCTCACCTAGTTTCATTACGATCTATTTGAATCCCACAATCGAATACGCCTCTGATTTAGGCCTGCTAAATTCCCTATTTAGTGCTACTTGGATGTATGCTACTCCAACATTTAGGTTATCGTTAGAGTACTTAATATACCAGGTTAGTGTGTGATCTTGTAGAGTGCTAACTAGTGTCTCCTTATTTATATGATCATCTATCAAACCTTGAGCTTCCCATACAACCCTTACAATGAACTAGAATTGGTCTGGGTCTCATTTTCCAAGCCTTTGAAGAAAGGGAACTTCATAGTATTTCCATACTAAACCGCAGTGGAGGTGTAGGTGGTATTCATAGGAATCCTTGTCTTATTAATTGAATAGCACTTTGTGGAGAAACTTTAGCTATCCCTTATTCGTCACTTCGCGGAGGTGAAATCAAGGGGCTATACTCTAGTCCCTCATTTCCTTTGTTTCTGTAACTTTTTTCGCTTCGCGTAGTCTTAAACATCAAGGTAGCTGCATAACCTATTTTTCGCACAACAACATTTTAATCCAAGTATTCAAATATTTTACGTACTTACCTTGCGGTCCTTTGAAAAAGCATCGCTCTACCTCGCTATAGCTGACTCAGGTGTCGAACACGAATTTAGTCACAAATCCTCTTATGACATGATCAAGCCAATGATCGACAACATGGGTGATCATATCCTCCAATGCTTCCAACTTTCACACTAGCTCTATGGTCCAGACAATAGGACCGTCGAGTTTCCACCTTCCTTGGCTATCCTATTTTCCTCCATTAGTTGTTGTTGAGATTTACCTTTATTAAAATGAATGACATTAATCTGAGAAATAGATGTCACATGAGGATTAGATGGAGGGTTTTTGGAAACTAGAGCAATACCATATGGTTTACTTATCGACTACAAACTAGAAGAGCCAATCATGCATTAGTAGCATGAGATTCTTTACCAGGATCTTGACGAATAGTGTTCAAAGGTCACTAAGCATTTGGTATATTATCATAAAGCATTCTAGATTGGGTATAAATGAGATCCAAGTACTTGGCATGAGTAATTACTTTCTCTTTTGTTACAACTCCACCCTTAGATATGTCTATCGTTATGGGCACCAACAAAGACTTAGTAAACAATTCCGGTAACAATTGACCTGGAACATATGTCTTAACCAACCGAAGGTGACGTCTCCACTCATGAATATGAATAGAGATATGAGTGGAATTAGATTTTTTGAAGTTGTTCAGAAGTTCATTTCCAACTCTATATCTAATGGGAAATTAGACATGTGTGAGGAAGGTGGTAGCCAAGGCATTGAAATTGTTAAACGAAGATATTGGTAATTCAGTATACCATTTAGCTACTGTACCAGTAAGAGTGCACTGGAAAAGACATAATTGAATCAAATCATCATTAAAGGAGTTCGATGAACACCACAAATGATAAGTCACGACATGTGTCAATGGGTCTTCTCCGAGATTCCCATTGAATTTTGGGATATCATAAGGAAATTTTGTAGAAATACTCAGCCACCAAGGAGAATGAGAAATAACATCATTGGTGAGAGTAGTCAAATCTGGAAATACGAGAGTTGCCAGAAACATAAATTATCTGTTAAAATATGGTGGAGGGTAACTTGGATAAGAGGTAATAACATGATAAATAGGTATCTATACTCCATGGCAGGGAGGTTCTGATAAAGAGGAAATTGGGCACCAGAATAAGAAGGATTCCTGTAACCAATATACACATAACCCTATTGTCTAGTTCTAGGATAAGCTTGCAAATGTTAGAGAGGCTTGGTTTGGACTTGTTGGACTTGATAGTACACTTGAGGTATACTCTGATAAGGTTTAAATTGTTGCCCTATGGGATTCTGGATCATCCCAACGTAAGTTGGATTCAGTGGAATTTGTGCCTGATATAATCATAAATATAGAGATGCAACGGAAAAGCACTTGATTTCATTAATAGAAAAATAATGAACTATGTTTATAAATAGAATGGAAATAAGATAGTTCATGGGATGGTAGCTTATCTCTCAGAAGAGATGTGGTGGCTACATGCCTCTAAACTATGTTACAATGAGGCTCAAGGGCCTATTTATTATTGGAAAACATGAGAAAACCATAACCAACCAAAACCCTAACCTTGGAAGATGTAACAACAAGATTTTGTGGGGATCGTTGGGGTTAGTTGGGTAACCAACTTGTCAGAGTCGTAAATTGGTCATATTATCTCCATTTAGCATGTACGATACCTTATTGGAAAGGTCTCTCTAAGTACTATAGGTTTTAGTGAGGAAATTTCTGTTGAAACTACTCCAGAAGCTCAAGACCCGAAAAACTGCTAAAAATAGTAAACGTTGAAATGAACAAGGAAATAGATGAAACTAATTGGGGGCTCTAGGTGGAATAGGTGGGTGGAAACCAATACACACCTATATCATTCCTCCCTCCCTTAAGAAGAAATGCTCCCCATTACATGTAGAGCCTCCATGAGGTGAGGAAATTTCTGTTGAGCATAGTCCCTCATGAACTACTTGCCCTCGTGAAGGATTTTTCCTACTTTGAACACTCGATATAGTTGTATCCTATGTTGGTGAGTTTTATTCATCTTTGTGTCCATGATATGATCCATTGTGGTTTGTTTCATGCAATCCGATTTGAACTCTATTGGTGTGAGTTGTTCTGCAATGTCAGATGTGTCCAACAATGGTGGAAAGTATGGCTAAAGGAAGTTTACATTGAACACTAGGTACAAAACAAGGAACAATGGGATACTGAGCTCAAAGGCATTGTCATCGATTACCTTAGTGATGGTGAATGGACCATATCGAAGTGGGTGAAGCTTGCAATGGGGTCTATCAAGGCACTCCTTCTACAAATGTAGCCAAAGTTTGTCGCCCACCTAGAACTTGTGTGACACTCAATGTTGATAATGGCACTACTTTTACTTAGCATTGGTTCTATCCAATATATCATGGACCTACTGGAAGATGTGTTGAATGGACACAATGGATTTGTTATCCCTTTCAGTTTCAGACTGAATGTGAGTTGAATCTACCTGAGTGAATGCAAATGGTATGGGCACATTAATGGGGCATAATGCCTGAAATCCCAGTCCTATTGGAAAGGGGTTGTGGCCTATTGAGTTGCGGAGAGCTCTGTTGTAGCTATGTTGGACATATGGGAGTCTTTTATCAAATGATCATGGATGCTTCAAGTTGTACATCCACAGAATGTGTACGATCATCATGTTGACAACCTCTCTTTGGCAATGAGTTTGGGGATTGAAAGCTATGGACTTAGTAGGTTTTGTATCCAGCATCGATTAGAGAGTTGTTCAAAATGCACTTGAGAATATATTGTCCCGATTTGAGACAATGGACTATGGGATCCCAAAGTGTACCTAGATTCACTCAAAGAAGATCTTAGCAGTGACCTCTGATGTGATACTCTTCTTACATGCCGCCATGATGGCCATCTTAGAGAATCTATCAATGGCCATGAAAACAAAATCATTCTTGTGCTTAGTAGAAGGAAAGCCTGACTAGAAGTAGGTAGAGGAGTATAAAGGCCTTTCTTATTGATGGTTGTTTTGGAAATGGCATAGGTGCTGCAGGATCTGATGTACTCCCCCACATCCAGACGAAGTTTCAGCCAATAAAAATACTTCTGCAATACCACCACTATTTTCTCTACTCTGAAATGTCTAGCGAATTGACTATAGTGCACCTCCAAAATCATCTTGGCACGCTCACTTGAAGAAACAAAAATGTGTACCAGGTGGCATAACAGTGCATCCTGAAGGTGAAAATTTAGAACTTGCTTCCCTTCCAGTATTGTCTTGTATATGTTGCCAAATTCTAGATTGCTCTAGTAAAGATGTGACCACCCTGACGTCTTGTGCCCACAGGAGTTGAGCAGAGTGATCAACACCAGGACTGGTGGTCAGCTGAGGCAATCATCAACATTATTGGTACTAACCTTCTTATACTTAATGTTCAAATGGAACTTTTATACATAGGTGGACCATTTCTAATGACGATCATTCTGCAACTTCCCTTGTGTTAATATGAACTGTATAGGTCAGTGTTCTATGTGGATGACCATTTATTTCCCTAGAATGTAATGCTTTCATTGATGGAAGGCATTCAAAATGGAATACATTTCTTTGTTTTAAGTAGGGTACTTTTGGACTATGTCTGAAAGTGTCTCACTGTGGTAGGCCATTAGATTCCCATGCTGAATAAGAACTGCACCAATAGCATAGTTGGAGGCATTTGTCTCAATCTCAAAGTTCGAGTTGAGCTCTATTGGTGTGATTTATTTTGCAATGTGAGATGTGTCCAAAAATGGTGGAAAGTATGGCTAAAGGCAATCTATATTGAACACTAGGTATAAACCAAGGAACAGTGGGCTACTCAGCTCAAAGGCATTATCATCGATGACCTTAGTGATTGTGTATGGCCCATATCGGAGCAGGCGAAGCTTGTGGTGGGATCTAGCAAGGAACTCCTTATGAAAATGTAGCCAAAGTTTGTCACACACCTAGAACTTGTGCGATACTCGAGGTTGATCATGGTGCTACTTGTACTTAGCATTGGTTCTATTCAATATATCATGGACCTACTGGTGAATGTGTTGAATGTGCTCAATGAAGCTATTAGCCCTTTCAGTTTCAGACTGAATGTGAGATGAATCTACCTAAGTGGATGCAAATGGTATGGCCACATCAATGGGGCATAATGGCTGAAATCCCAGCCCTACCGGAAAGGGGTTGTGGCCTATTGAGTTGTGGAGAGCTCTATTGTAGCTACGTTGGACATAGGGGAGACTTTTATCCAATGAGAAAGGATGCTTTGAGTTGTACATGCATAGAATGTGTACGATCATCCTATTGATAATCTTTGTTTGGCCATCAGTTTGGGGATTTAAAGCTATGGACTCAGTAAGTTTTGTATCCAACATTGACCAAAGACTTGATGAAAATGCACTCAAGAACCTACTATCTCGATCTAAGGCAATGGATAATGGAATCTAAAAGTGTTCCTAGATTCACTCAAAGAAGATCTTAGCAGTGGCCTCTAATGTGATAGTCTTCTTTCATGCTGCCATGATGGCCATCTTCAAGAATCTTTCAATGACCACAAAACCAGAATCATTCATATGCTTAGTAGAAGGAAGACCCGACATGTAATCCATGGAGGTAGATTCCCAAGGCTAACTAGAAGTAGGTGGAGGATTATACAAGCCTCTTTTATTGATGGTTGGTTTGGAAATGGCACAGGTGATGCAAGATCTAATGTACTCCCCCACATCTTGACAAAGTTTCGGCCAATAAAAATACTTCTGCAATACCGTCACTATTTCCTCTCCTTTTAAATTTCCAGTGAATCGACTATAGTGCACCTCCCAAACCATCTTGGCGTGCTCACTTCAAGGAACAAATGTGTCCCAGGTTGCATAGCAGTGCATCCTGAACATGAAAATTTAGAACTTGCTTCCCTTCCAGGACTGTATTGTATATGTTGTCAAATTCTAGATTTCTCTAGTAAAGATGCTACCACCTTGATATCTTGTGCCCACAGGACTCGAGCACAGTGATCAATGTCAGGAATGGTGGTCAGCTGAGGCAATCATCGACATTATTGGTAACACTCTTCTTATACTTAATGTTCAAATGGAACTGTTGCATATAGGTGGACAATTTCTAATGGAAATCATTCTGCAACTTCCCTTGTGTCTGTATGAACTATATAGGTCGGTGGTCTATGTGGATGACCGTTTCTTTCCCAAAATGTAATGCTTCCATTGACGAAAGGCATGCACAATGGAATAAATTTCTTCATTCTAAGTGGGGTACTTTTGGACTGTGTCTGAAAGTGTCTCACTGTGGTAAGCCACTGGATGCCCATGCTGAATAAGAACTACACCAATAACATAGTCAGAGGCATTTGCCTCAATCTCAAATGGTTGTTTTAGGTCTGGTAATGTGAGCACTCATGTAGAACAAAGGTGATTCTTCAACTCAGAGAGCGCATGTTGTTGGGTTTCTGAGAAAAAAAAATTTCTTTCACTCTACCCTTGGTGACTTGACTTAAAGGCCAAGTGATATGAGAGAACCCAAAGACGGACCTATGATATAAATTGGCAAGACCCAAAAGGTTGTGGAGCTATATTAGAGTGGTTGGGGCTGTACATTCCTGAATGACTTGTATCTTGGATGGGTCCACATGTACACCCTTCTCATCATTGATGTACCCCAGATATTGAACTTGGGATAGGCCAAATGTGTGTTTCTCCAAGTTAGCACACAACTTGTGTTTTTGCAAGGTTTGAAGGAACTGTTGAATATGGTGGAGGTGATCTTCCCAACTCTAGTTGAAAATCAAGATGTCATCTAAATACACCACCATGAATGCATTGGTGAAGGGTCTCAAGATGTCATCCATCAATCTCATGAGGTTGTAGGGTTGTTTGTCAATCTGAATGACATGACCAACCATTTGAAAAGGTCCTCCTTGGATTTTAAGGAAGTCTTCCATACATCGGAGGGTTCGATAGGCACCTGATGGTAACCTGACTTTAAGTCAATCTTGCTGAAATATTTTTCCACCTTAAGCTGGTCCAGTAGGTCATCAATCCGCGTGATTGGGTACCTATTCTCAATACTGATCTTGTTGAACACCCTATAGTCAATACAGAACCTCTAGCTCCCATCCTTCTTTTGTACCAATACAATTTGGATCCCATAAGGTGATGAGATTGGCCTAGTGTGCCCTTTCTACAATAGTTCCTTTACCTACCTCTTCATCTCATCGTTCTCCAAAACAGAGCATCGATAGATCAATCCATTGGGTAGTGGCGCATTCGGGGTCATATCAGTGGAGTGTTTGACCTAACAATGCAAAGGTACCCCTATGGGTGAGGAAAAAATATCCCTGTACTCCTCCATGACCTTATCCATCTACTTTTGTTGTGTATAAGAGCCCTTCCTGGAAGTTGTGGCGATGACCTTCTTCATTCCATGGGGAAGAATAATAAGGTACAAAAATTGCCTAGTTTGGGAAATGATCTTACTGCACTACTTTGTAGTGATCAAAGAGATGGTGGCAGGTGGGGATAGCCCTGTATCCTCTACAACCTGTTAGCCAAAGTAATAATCATAGAGAAAGGTCTAGACTCATATACAACATGTCGCTTCAACAAGTATGATTTTCCTAATAATATATCACAAACTTCAAGAGGAGAAACATCACAAAATACCTCATCCATGAAGGGCTTGATGTTAGAGGGAAGATGACAGTGATGGTTGAAGCAAAGATCTCATCCTTGGTGAAGCCACACGATGGTGTATGGTTGTGGATGTGTTATAGTCTTTAGGCTCAACTGTTTCATGACCTTTGTTGAAATAAGATATCTCGGGCAATGGTAGCTTATTTGTGAGAAGCAATGTGGTGGTTGCATGGCTCTGAACTATGTTATAATGATTCTCAAGGGCCTATTTATTATTGCAAAACATGAGAAAACCATAAAAACAAAAACCTTAACCCGAGGATATGTAACACTAAGAGTTTATGGGCCATGTTGGGGTTAGTTGGGCAGCCAACTTCCCGCTGTTGTAACTTGGTCATATTATCTTTGTTTGGCGCATATGATACGTTGTTGGAAAGTCTCTATGAGTACTACATATTTCATTGCAAGCCCTTTCCTAAGGCTATGGGATTGCCACGGACCCCAAAAAAGGCTGTTTAGGGGGACAAAACTACTCCGGAACTTCAGGACCCAAAAAACTACTATAAATAGTAAATACTAAAATGAACAAGGAAATAGATGAAACTGATTGGGTGTTATAGGTGGAACAGGAGGGTGCCAACCAATATCCACCTAGATCAATGCCATACAATAAGCAGATTGTCCTACTAGAATTTGATGAACACCTTGTCCAAGCGGTTAAGATTGTAAGGTAACTTGTAAAGGCTAAGTAAGTGGAACCTCGAGGGTACTAGATACCGACAGAATATATTGTCATAGTTAAAACCCATAAAGGTTGGCTTACATGAATTTGACCTTGTACAAGTACATATTCATAAGTAGGAATTTGAGATGTGGACGACACAAGTTGAGAATTCAAAAATGGATCCACAATCAAACCAGGTTGTACAGGAAACGTAGGTTTCCAAACATTAGAAACCATTCCAGAATATGGAGGATTTAGATAAGGTTGAAAACCAATTTTAGGTATACAAACAATAAGTTTCTCCCCAACCAAAGGAGTATGGGATGATGGAGGAAATTTCCCCCTCTGCGGAGGTTACCCAACATTAGGAGAGTTAGGATGTCGAAGGTAACCAAGCCTACTAACATAAGGGCCAGCTGATCATTCAATTGTAAGAATAGTTGAAGGAGAAGGAACTTGATGCAGAGTGCTCATTAAGATATTTTCAAATGGAGTTCCAGAAAGAGTAAACAAGGGAGAGGCCCATGGATTGGATGTCGTACCCAAGAAGGTGCTAAATAATGGCTGATAACTAGGTGGGACATACAAGCCACCATACAAATGTGCCTCTAGTGATGTCACAAACAAGGATGAAGAAGAAACGCTAATTGTCTTAGCCATAGTGGTGGACACATGCTAGGAAACCATAACATATTCAATCATGGTTAACTTTCCCAAACAATATTTCCATGAGGAACTCACAGGTGAGCTGGAAGAATTAGGTAAAGTGCCTATGTTGGAGTTTGAAGAGGAGGAAGAGGATGAGCTTGATAAAAATGGAGTCTAATCCAATGAATAGTAGTGTAAGGACAAGGTTATTCCTCTGGGATCTCTTCAATAATCACAATACTAGGTTGAAGGGGCTCATAGCGAGATCTAATATATATAGTTTGGGGTTGTTTTTTAGATAGAGGAAGAGAAGATGAAAGTCCTGAAGTAACAACTGAAGATGGCTGAGGTAGCTCAGGTTGGATAACCTTAGATAATAAGGTCTCTAATTTATTAAATTCAAGTTCGACGACCTCAGGCAAAAATGTCTCAGGTGCTCCAGTTTCAATTGTGTTAGATTCACCAGCAAATAATGAAGTAAACTTAGGCTTGGTACTCAAAGGGAAATATTATTATGGTAGTTCAAATTTAAGAGGAGGACCATAAGTAGCTCCCAAAGTTCTTGATTTGGTAGTTTGTGATTTCTTGTGCTTTTGACAATGGACATGAGTAGCCTTTGGTTGAAGAGGAGTCTTATTTTGCATTCTACATGAACGATGGAGAGGAGGGGTGTGTCCTTCCATGTTGGATTAATAAATTTGAATAATTAACATAAAAATAAATCAAAAAGAGGGTAAACTAAGAATAAAGGTTTACAAAGCAACCATGAACTGTAATATACACCTTGGCGAAAGTTCAATTAACGTACGTGCAAGAAATCTTGCTGAATGTTGTGTTTGGTGTATCATGGTATATAAGGTGGTTGAATCAATTTCCTATGGTGAACTTCCAAAATATATTCAACAATACATGGAAGTGAAGTTTGCAGTAGTGTTGTCTAATGCGTAACCATTCGATGAGAGTGTTCCCATATACTTTTCATGTGTGGAGAACCTTCCAATATACCCAAAGTTACACAAAGTTTGATATCATACACTTATGTACGTGGAATGAGATATTACCCTTGTGATATAACACTGGTAGACAATGACAACTCTTGCATTCAATGACATCAAAACACGTCTCTAGACTAGACCTCGAAATGTTTGTTTTAATGTGACAAATGATCCTTAGGTTGTTTCAAAATATTTTGAAGTTTATCTTTGATTAAGTTTCAATTTCATGGTTCACGATGAGTTTTACCTGAATATCCTAAAATGAAAGCTAGCATGAAGAAATGGAAATAATAACTAAGTAAAATTCCCTAAAATGAGAATGTTCCAATTCAAATTTAATCACAAAATCCTAGATGTCATTGCAAAGAGATTTTTCTTTTCAATTTACTCTTAATTTCCAAAAATAGAGAAAAATAATAGGTATTTTAATCACTAATAAAAACAAACTTTTTAGAATGATGACTAGAACACCAATTCTTTAAGGTACTTCAATGACTAAACAAATCAATTCACTAATGACCTAATGACAAGAATAAAGGAAAATATAAACAAATTATCCTCTAAGGAAATCAAAACCATTAGAAAATCATATGGAGGCTTCTGAGAGACACTGAGATACTGAGGGACATAAGGAAGAGTAAGTGTAAGAAGGATGGACAAAGAGCAAACCAAAACAAGTCAAACCTTGGCACGAAACTGGGATCAGAACATGTACTTAAGGGGCACCAATACTCTCCAATGCAGGAACAGAGAGGGTTGGGTTGCACTATAATGCAGGTATAAGGAAGTCCAGGGTGCACTGCAATGCACTCTCTCAAGACCAAAGAGTACGTTGATCAAGGAATCTCAACTTCTTGCGCAAAAATGTAATGAAACCTTAATGACGAGTCTTCCTATGTCTAATCAGTACTAAGTGAAACTATAAATACTAAAACACGAGGAAAAATATACACTAAGGGAAAATAATAACCACAAAGGGATTGAATCGATCCCTAGTATGGTCGCTAATTTGTTGTACAAAATCTGTGACTACAGACAAAAGTGTCTTTCCTAAGCCTAGTGCACTGACCTAGAACAATAGAAAGTAAAGGGCACAAATTCCTCCTTAAAATAACTGAATGATGGGATGATTCCTACTTGCAATGTGTCTCAAACTTCACTCCTTCCTCAACTTGTATGCTCCAATTATATCTCTGATCTCTATAATTAGAACCTGCACAATCAAACAATACAAGCCAAAGATCTATGAAGTGTATGTAGCATAATCCAATCACTTCATTCAATATATAAACATGGTATTGAAATACATGAAATCATAACATCACGCATGCGAAAATAATCTACTCTTTGTATTAATAAAAATGGAGAGAGTTACAATCAATAATATGAGTTGATATTGTAGAAGAGCTCCCCAAGTTGACTTGCCATTTCCTTGCCACAAAGTATACCTTAATGTCAACCTCATATATGGAATAATGAATCTCAAAGAAACAACACGAGGGTGGAATCAATCTCCAAAATCCAACCCCTTGCCCATGGATGGATGTAAATCTATAGATGAGGGAGGTAGTTCATGAATTATTATCCATTTACCAATCTAGGCTGGAGATCCACTTGAGATGGGAGGATGAGCTCAAGGAATAAGAGGTGAAAACTTAAAGGTAGGATAGGATAGGATTAAAGACTCTTATCCAAGTTAAATGGTTGAAACAACCTCAGGAAGGATCTAGAAGAGAAATATTCAGGATTATTTTTATTTTTCCTGAATTTCTACAATAAGAACACCCCCAAGACTGAGTAACCTGCTAGTGATCAACAAAGTTTCAGAGAGGGTCATTCTATTTTTCAATGTTGGTCCCTAAAGGGCCACTGTGCGGTGGGCCTTAAAATATTTGAAACTCAAGAGTCAAGAGAAGAAACTCACCTATTTAGCATAGGAATTCTTAGGGATTTGAGTAGGGATGATGAAAATATATTGAAGAGTGTGGATTTATCTCATTTGAAGGCCTATTGACGAGATGCAACAAAATGGGCTATAACAAGTATCATGGTGGAGTGCATGGGAAAAATGAGTTTATGATATTATGGAAGTGTTGTAGGTATTGGTTAATGGATTATAAGAAAGAAATTAATTTGCAGTAAACAATGGTGAAACTATATGTCAAAAGAAAAGATTAAGAGTGAGGTCATAACTTCACTTGTTATTAATATCACCTAATGTTACACTAAATTTTTTGACCATAACTATCGATTCATATCTCTCTCCATCTCATGAGTGTCTCAACTAAATACCTTATGAAGCTTGAAGTAAAACAATATCAAGGACAAAAGAAATTTTGGGTTGCATTGCTTAAAAACCATTTTTAAGTATCTACACAATTTTGTTAGCCATTACCTTCACATATCTACTTTTTACCATTGTGGTTTATGCAATTTTTAACACTATCTTTCAGTATAAATTGCACATTCCTGTTCACACAATAAAAATGAAAAATTAAATTCTAGAAGCTCTAATGGAGGACTCTTATCCAAATTAGAAACCTTGAACCACTACATACGTGCACCTCATCCCTTGGTTCATGGAAATAATCTCCTCCTCTTAAGCATCATATCCCTTGAGAATAGGAACTCGAAACCTCCTCCTTTTTCCCATGAATTGAGCATATGACTAGAGGAAGAGGTGAGACTTGGATTTGTAAACTTAAGCTGCTAATTGTCGGTCTAAAGAACTTGTCATCAAGGGAAGGAATGAAGACCATTGGAAGAGGCTTGTCACATCAAGGCAACCAGGTTGTAAGCTTTTTCTCTTTTGAATTTTATACAAGGAAGTTTTTCTTTCCTAATTGCATCTATTTTCATGAGATTTGAGAGATTCCTTGATGATATGCATCGTTTATAACTGATTATTTATTCAACTATATGTTGTATGTTAAGTTAGGGATTTCAATTACATTTTATTTTATATGTGAGATGCTTTGATGCCTTTGAAATTTTTGGTCTATGTATATCTCTTTTGGAGCATCATGGAGAAGTCGTGGAAAGCATTGGAAAAGCATCTAAGGCATTGAGGAAACACTAGTTGTGGAAAGCAATGAAAGGACTTCTACAAGTACATCATTAATAGGTAAATTATTCTTCACGTACTACATGTTTCATGTTTTAGTTATAAACTAAGGAAAGGTAACAATTATTTTGATGTTTTTTACCAGATTTTGTTGGAAATCAAGGGAAATCCTTCTTGTATGCAAGAAGTGATTTGTCTGCCTCACAAATTATCGACAATAATGGGGGACTAGAGTGCTTCTTTATGTCCTGTTGTGACCCTTGATGCCTTTATATTCTTTTAAGAATTGAAATTTTTGGTTTGAGACCTTCGTTTTTTTTTCTTCAGTTGTTAGGTCTACTTAGTTTTGGTTTAGGCATAGTGCTTAGATTTTCATACTTTTCCTTTAGCACCAATGCATATGTGCAATAAATTCAACTAGTGACCTACACAACCCTGTAATTTTTTGAAAAATCTATTATTTCTCTTATTTAAGTCCATATTTTTATTTTTATGATTTCTTAAGCTTGTTTACAGTGTTATAATGTCTGAGAGACGAGATTTTAAAAGGTCCTAACTCTTGATCAGACAATTGGATTGAGACAAAATATGTGTCATTGGAAATCTCTTGATGAAATGAATGCAATGATGTTGTTGGTTTTGAGCTTTGAAAAGGTTGAAGAAAAGTGAAAATTTTAGAATCCATCTCCATAACTATACATTGGTGGTTGGTTCAACATGGTAACATGCCTCATATTACCCTCAGTGAGGTCTATGGGTGGTGAGGTGGTGTGCTTAAAGGAAAAACCTAATAGATTGAGGGAAAAAGCATTCTACTATCTAAACATGACACCTCATTCACTAGAAATGACAAAGATAAAGATAAATTTTGTCTTTCCCTAACATGTCCTCATTATTTATATATGGAGGATAAGTTGATAATATTAGTTATAATCACTAAGTAAGATTTTAATTAGCATAGTCATCTTTGACTTATAATAATCAATCCCTTGCCTAGTAATTATGGTTGATTTCATCAACCTATCCCCCATCATTGAAAAATAATTATGTATGAAGAAATTATATTATTACCTTATTATCTCCCTTTACCACTTATATTAAATGGATAAGGAGACATGAGAAATAATATAATTCACAAATATTGTATAAAGTTTGTTTACAATTAAAATAAAATAAAAATTCCTATTTTGAAATCTATTTTCCTCCTTATATGTTTAGTTATTTTTAAGTTGACTTTATCATCTTATCCTCCACTAATTAATAAACGTTTTGTATCATAAAAAAATATTATTACTTTATTCTTTCTATACCATTTGCAATGAATCGTTCACAAGACTTAGTCAAGGAATAGAATGTGAAGACCCTTTATGAAGCTTATCTATTATTAGTCCCTACTCCATAAAGGATTTTATTTTTCACCTAATAAAATTGACTTCATATTACTTCACTATTTTTTTTTCTTGTATATCCAATGGTTTTTTAACTTAAGGTTATTATATAATTTAATATTTAAAATCTAAATTTTGATTTTTCCATTTTATCGAGTTAAATGTTTCATTCTTTCAACTTTGATTTGAGGTAAATGTCATGGTGGAGATCAATTTTTTCCACTATTTATCAAAATTATAAATTAATAAAAATATAAATTTCTAAAAATTAGATTGTTGGCACTCTTAAGAGGTTGGCATTGATAGTGCACAAATTTACATGTTGCATTATTAGACACTTTGGGGGTTAAGGTTTATAATATAAAATTTGAGAGACTTTGGTAGGTAGAGTGCTCATGTCTCATAATTGAAAGCTTACGACACTTTGATGCATAATATATAGATATTTTTTCTGCCACACCACCTAGAACCCACTTGATGGAAGATACATATTTGCATCCCCGTTATCCTCAAGGTGAATTGGTTTGGATAATTCTAGTTGTTTCCACCACACCTATATCCCTTTGCATCATAAGGATTTCAAGTACAAAAACTACTACATAGCATATCCTCTAAATCATAATATTAAAATTGTTACATAACCTATGATTTTAAGAATAAATCCATCATAACCTATGATTTTGAGAATAAATATATTATCATAACTATGTGGGAGGAACTAAAGATATATACTTTGTAGCCATGGATTTCACGAGAGTGGAAAATAAATGTTTGAATATTAGCAAAACCCTTGAACCTATCCATGTAGATATACCTAAAAAAAATAGATAGAGGCATGTTCTTCCAACAATTCCATCAAGGTTTGAATGAAAATATATTCATTGTAATTGAAATGTTTCATGAGAATTGATATGTTTGGGTTCTAATACTAAATAAAGTTTATGATTAGAAGTAGAGGTAGATTAACTTAAGGGAATGTTCCCTCATAAAATAAAAGAATGATGACTCATCATAAGTAAAATTAGATGCATAAATGAAAATAATATGGAATGCTTACTCATAGAATTTCTTCCCGAAATTGCCTCCAAATTCTTCTTATAGGCATGGGAAGAATCTTAAATGATCAAGTTGTTGATTTTTCACTATGTCCAGAAGCTGAATGGTGCCGTGGGTTGCAACGATAGGTTTTACACTTGTCTAAATCCTAGTAGTTCACTAAACAAAGGGTTTGGTTGTGAAAGAGGAAGTAGTAGCCCCATAACATGCAAGATATCACTCTCCTATATAAGAAGAGATATTCATGTTTGTTTTTGTGTCAATTTTCGTGAAGCATTGATTTAAATAATGTACATCCCATTCCATGCTAGAAAATTAAGAGTTAAATGATTGTGAGAATAAAAAACTAATGTACTAAAAGATGGAATTCTCACTCATCAAATTGCTTAGCAACTCATTTTACAGGTGTGGGAAGAGGCTCAAATGGTGTAGATATTGACTATGTATTATGTTTGGAAGTCGAATAGTGCCATATGTTGCAATTTTTATTCTTAGCTATGTCTAAAATCCTAGCAATATCATGCAATGTTGTTGTTGGCATTATACTATGTTCATAAGTCTAGTAGTTCCCTATGTTGCAATTTTTTCTTTTGCGCTGTGTTGATTAGCCTAGTAGTGTCTTGAAAAATGGGCTTAGGTGTGTTCAAGGAATGTCTGGAAATTATCTTATGTCTTGAAAATGAAATATGAATGTGCAACCCCATAGCATGCAAGGTAGTACCCCTAACACATGAAAAAATATTTGTGCCTACAATTTTCCATGTAATATACCACATTCCATTGTAACAACTTAGGCTTTAAAGGATTCCAATGACAAAATTAAAAACCCTCACAGTTCAATGATTACCTATGGATCATAGCTTATTTTCATAAAAGTTTCATTAATTAATGACCTTCAATTGTGCTTTTCTTTTCAAGAAATATGCTACATACAATGTTTACAAGATTGTTGAATGATCATGTATGAAGGTTTAGGATTTTTTAACATGAAATCTATGATGGATGAGGCCATCAAAGGAGATTCACTTTTACTATAAGAGAATGAGATCACATCCTTAACATTATTGTAGCATGGATATTTTTGTTGTGAAGGGAAGGAAGGAACTATAAATTGGTGTAAAAGAATGTGTTGAAAAATTGAAATTTGATACAAATAAGAAAAGGAGAGCTTTGTGGAAAAGAAAATATATTTTTCAGGGCTAAACAGGGTTACATATCACTATAAATTCATGATATAGGATCATCCCATAACACCGTAAGAAAATAACGTATGATACATACAAATACAAGCCATGAAAAGAAACGAAATCACAATGTATATGGGGAAGGTAGGATAGAGATAAAAAAGAAATAAAGAGATGGTATATGTCACATAATTTAACTATGAAAGAAAAAGATACTTAACAATAATATCTAAATCTCTCAACCATTATAGTACTGATATGCCTCTTTCTTTATATTGGTCGACGTTTCGAGTCTAGATCTAGACTCATCATCAGGACTGATATACGGAGAAAAGAAAGAAAAGGGTTTTTGATAAATATGTGATAGGCTTGATGTAAAGACAATTTGGCTGACTAAATGCCTCTTTTATTACTATTATTTACTATTATTTATATTATTATTTTATCATTATCTACCATTATTTATCTTATTTATTATTATTTATTATTATTAATCATTATTTATATTATTATTTATATCATAAGTTTGTTATTTTACTCATTAATTAAT
>APFE030092387.1:58553-75265 GCA_000404065.3 Pinus taeda
ATTAAAATAAAATAGCAATAAATTAAAATAAATAAGAAATCATACATATAAGTGTCAGCTTCTTTATAGAAATTAGGGTTCTAAGTTTATTTATACCCACGTCGATAGGATCTTCTCTCAATAAAGCTTTCATTCATATTCATATTCTATCCGATTTAGTCCTGATGATGGACCCCCTTTGGGGTTTGAAACATCGACAAAATAAACACGAAACTGTGGATAATCCAGATCATGCCACTGCAAAGAACTACCACATAAGCCTAAAATCTAACATAACTTCCCTGTATGGAGGGGAAACATGGAAGGAGATCTGTCTTCTCGAAACTTGAGTATAAAAATTGAGAGGAGAACTACTGACCTGCAATTTCTGAAACATTGTAGAAAAAAGAAAATCATTCCTCCTTTTGCTAAGGTAAATCATAGACTATTTAATCATTACAATAATAAATCATTTTTGAAATTAAGTTTGGCCCTAATCCGAGGTGAAATCAGAAGAACCAGGACAGCATTAGACAGGCTCAATTGCTTGGCCCTTTCCACTCATCTAAAACTTACTATGATAATCAGCTTCGATCTATGGAAAATAATTGATGCAAAAGATGCATTAAAGGCCCAGACATAGGGTATAATTTCCTGGGAAATATAGTCTAGGAAGCTAGCCAGGTTAAAAGAAGAAGGCATGGGTTTACAAGACAACGAATCTACTGTGGAAAGCAATCTAACCTTGAAGGAAGGCAGCGCAGAAATGAACAATGAATCTACTATGGAAAGCTCGATTTCACCAACGAAAAACAACGGGGAAACAATCTCAGACAACGTAACTGATTGTGTTGTTCCCTGCAACAAACCACCAGAACCAGAACGTTGTTCCCACATTGTTCCTTTCGCCAACAGCTACCTGAAACGCGCCTGTAACACCAGCAACATGGAAAACGGAGGCATTGACAGCATTAACGCATGTATTAACATGGAAAATGCAGGTATCAGCATTAACACATGTATTAACTTGGAAAACGCAGGTATTGACAGCATTAATGCATACATTGAGAACAATGCATGTATTAATAACAGCGCTTGTATTAATAACACGGGGAATATTAATAACGCATGTATTAACAATTGTATTAATAACGCATGTACTAATAACATGGTGAGCTACGCTGTCTCATGCATTGGCTCTAGCGATGATGACAAGAAGCGCAACAAGAACACTAACAGCGCTATCTCATCAAGTCTCGACAATGATTATAATAAAAACGATGTAAGCATAAATGATGGAATTGAATCCGTTATTAGCAAGGTTGAAACTATTAAGGATGTTGAAATCAAGAACATTAGCATTAATGCTAGAATGGAGAATGGAAATTCTACAACACACTTTGCAAGTTGTAGAATTATTAAAAATGATAACGCTACAGGTGATAATCAATTTAGGGCAGAATCTAATAATTCAAACAAGGGTAGGTCTGTTATTGGGAACCCCAATGTTCCAAATAAACATGATAAGAGAATTGTTAATCTCTCATCCATAATGCTCACCTCTGAAGAATTCAATATCCTTAGCAAAGGATTGGGATTTGCGGTCTCTCCTAAGAACATTCCATCTGAAAACATCATCTGCAACATTGAAAATCGCACTCAAGGCCTTTTATCAAACCATAAGGAAATATTAAGGTAGGAACGTTCCCTAACTATGTTGAAGTCCAAACGCCTGAAGAGGAACCTGAATAAAGAGGGGCGAGAGGCTCTTAGATCTCTCTGAAATAATGATAAGATAGTTGTTCTTAAAGCTGATAAAGGAGGGGCCACTATTGTGTTAAATAAGGAAGATTATAGTCATAGAATGAATGAGAATTTAAATTGTGGGAGTTATAGGAGATTCAACTCCAACCCTATTCCCAAGGTGATAAAATGAGTCAATAAAACCATCATGGAAACAAACGTGGAAGATAAAATAAAAAAGAAGTTAATTCCCTCCTGTGAGGTTATTCCTAGAATCTACGGATTACCAAAAATCCATAAGGAAGGAGTCCCTCTTAGATGAATTGTTAACACCATTGGTTCCCCTACCTATGAATTAGCTAAGTATGTGAATAAGATCCTAAAACCTCTGGTTGGTAACACAGACTCTTTTATAAAAGACAAATGATTTTGTAAAGCTTATTAAGAATAAAAGGGTGGACAAAGATGATATTCTAGTAAGTTTCGATGTGGTTTCTTTGTTTACAAAGATTCCTCTAGATGAAGTTGTTCATGTTATAAACATGGCCACCGATCCTGAAACAGCAAAGCTTGCAGAAATTTGTTCACGGCCCACTTTTTTCAGTTTTCAAGATCACTATTATGAACAAATATCTGGAGTCACCATGGGTTCCCCACTCTCACCTATTGTCGCCAACCTATACATGGAGTACTTTGAAAGAAAAGCCCTTGACTCATACCCTCTGAAGCCAGCTTGGTGGAAAATATTTGTTGACGACACTAACCCGAATTGGACTCATGGTAAGGCGGAGCTGGAGAAGTTTTTCAATCATCTTAACTCTATATCTCCCGAAATCAAATTTACTATGGAGCTTGAAGAGAATGGTAATATCCCCTTTCTTGACGTTCTGAACAGTAGAAAAGAGGATGGTACTTTGGGACACTAGGTCTATAGAAAGAAAACTCATACTGATAGCTATCTTCATGCTGACTCTTACCATCATCCTTCCCAAAAATCTGACATCTTAAACACTCTAGTTGTTAGGGCTTCCAGAATTTCTGACCCTAATCACCTAAAAGAAGAGATTGAACACTTAACCTCTGTCTTCAAAAACCTTGTATACAGAGATTGGAGTGTCAAGAAAGCTATAAGAAGAGCTCAAGATAAGGTTCTCTCCAAGCATCCTAAAGACAAGAAAGAAAATTATGGAAAAGTTTACCTTCTGTTCATCCAAGGGGTTACAGATAAGATTGCAAAATTTTTAAGGAGGAATAAGATAAACACTCAATTTACAACATGTGGAACTATAAGGCAAATGATGAAGTCAGTAAAGGATAACATTGATCGTCAACAACTCAAGGGTGTGTACAAGATTGATTGCTCTTGTGGTAGGAGTTATATTGGGGAAACAGGTCGGTCTCTGAAAATAAGACTGAAAGAACATGTCGCTGATATAAAGAATGAGAGATCCCATACATTAGCCCTTGTAGAACACTCGTCCAAAACAAAACAACATGTATGTTTGGAAGACGCTAAAATAATTGCAAGAGAGGATAATTATCATAAAAGAAAAATCAGAGAGGCCATCGAAATTATGAAATTTCCTTAGAACCTCAACACGGACAACGAGAGTGAAATTAGCAGAAATTGGCTTCCCCTGATCAGGAAAATAAACCCCTCCAGTCCTTTGGAAGCATAGTATCAGGGTTTTCATATTAATTAATTAATTTATATAAAAAATAAATAAAATTTATATTTATTTTAATTATAATAAATAATTTTAATTATTCTAAAAAATAATAAAATAAAGTTTACAAATTATTAAATTATTAATTAGACAATTAGGGATTATAGGTTACACAGAAAAAATTTAAAATATTATAACAATAAATAAAATAAAACAATAAAAAACAATAATAAATTAATTATTAAAACAATAATAGAAAATTAATTATCAATTAATTAAATAAACAATAGAAAGAAATAATAATTAAAAATTAATTAATTAATAAATAAAAACAATTAAAAAAAAATAGAATTAATTAATTAATTTAATTTAATTACATCAATTTTAATTAATTCCTAATAAAAAAAAAAATTAAAATAATAATCAACTAAAAAATTAAAATACCAAGATTAATAATAAATAAAAGATGTAATTAATTAATTAATTAATTAGAAATTAGGCTAAAAAAGGATTACAATGAGAAATATGGTAAATAAAGGATATGGTAATAAAAAGAATTATGGATAGAATTAATTAAAATCAAAATTAATTAATTAATCAATAATTAAAACTAATTATAAAATTTAAATTAATAAATAAAACTTATTTTGAATATAATAGATAATAAATGCCAAAAATTTAATTTAAATTAATTAAAATAAAATAACAATAAATTAAAATAAATAAGAAATCATACATATAAGTGTCGGCTTCTTTATAAAAATTAGGGTTCTAAGTTTGTTTATACCCAGGTCGATAGACTCTTCTCTCAATAAAGCTTTCATTTATATTCATATTCTATCTCATTTAGTCCTGATGATGGACCCCCTTTGGGGTTTGAAACGTCGATAGAATGAACACGAAACTGTGGATAATCCAAATCATGCCACTACAAAGAACTACCACTGAAGCCTAAAATCTAACATAACTAAGTTAGTTGTATATTCATTTTGTTTGTTCTCATCATTAATCAATATAAACTACTAACTTAATAGTTTATTATTGATTTGATGTGCTCATTATTAATCAACATAAATTACTTCATAGGATTTTGTGAATAAATTAAAAATATGTTATACAATGTCCACTCATTCATCTAATATGAAAATGAAAAGTTACATATGTTAATTACAACACTAAACAATATCAAGTGCAACTATAAATAATTTCAACCACATAAAGTATATTATATGAAATGTCAAGTATGACAATATGAGTTTACAACTTAATATTGGTTAGACTACAACTTACACATAAAATTTTGTTTCATCACTACAAAACATTTTCATTATGTTGCCAAATAATTACAAGTGAATTCACCAACTCTGAAGACTTTACCATCAATCTCTATGTGTGTGTCTTATGTCGGGCATTGGATTTAAGGGTATCACTAGATTGGTTCTATTATCTCTATTTTTCCATTTTTTGACCGATTGTTATTGTTTTCCTCTTTCTTCAAATCCTGCTACTGACCATCAATACTGAGTTCATTTTCTAAAAGCAAAAGAATATATAGTGCATAGTGTAATACATGAAATATGATGAACACTAGAATATAAAATAAAGTAGAGAATAAAGGATTTATATGACATATACCTCAACATCAACAATGTTAAAGTCATTTTCCCCCATAAAAGCAAGAAGCTCGAACAAGTTTTCTTTCATCGAGTGATAGTGGGCACTATGTGGTTAGATAACCTATATAAACAAAGAAAATAAAACATCACCATAGAAAATAGCACCTTAGTAACTTAGTATTCAACCTTCAAGGAAAGCTTAGGCACAATCATGCTAACTAAGTTACATTCTAAAAATCTCAAGTTATAAATAACTTTTGAAAACAAATAATCTAAGGTGTGATGTCTAATCCTTGTTGTTTTATTTGCAACAACATCTCATTCTCTAACACATGAACTTGGTCAAGTATATAAACAACAAGTGCTCAAATAACAACATGAAAGTAAACTTTTCTAATAGTCATGAAAATATTTCAACACAAAACAATTAAGATAATTTCAATCAATATCGTGTAATACTAGTTTCATCTTCAAGATTTGGTTGTTGTTTAAATGGACATGATACCAAGTATTTTCAATTTCATAGTTACAATACAAATAAAAATCAAAAGTGACACTTAAAATATAATCAAACAATAAAAAAAGGATATCATAGAATGAAATTGCAATTATAGAAAACTGTTTACCTATCAATCGATGTATTGTCAGACATTCCTAAAACATTTTCTTTCCCAAAATAAGCATTATCTGAAAGAATCACAGCATTAAAAGCATCGATGGACAACCTATGCTCAAATCATTTTTGATTTTGTCACTTAGAAAATAATTGAAACAAGATATAGTAGTGAATCTCAAACAACTTATAAAAAAAATCCTTAGTGGTACAAACTCTCCCAATATTTGTATTAGAGCTTAGAAGAATTTTGTATACTCCTTTTAGGACTATTTGCAATATGCCACTTGCTTTTAGTAAAGTTCAACAACATATTACACTCTTTAAATGGAAAATTAGATACAGTCTCAACAAACAAACTGAGAAATTATGAGTGAAATGCATATGGACATTAATACCATTGAACAGACAATATGTTACCAATAAGAATGTTGTTTTTAAGAACTTAAAGGAGGACCAAATACTAACACAAGCATGTTTTAGGAGCCTTTTGAAGATTTCCATATTCATTTCTCGTGAACCCTTTCAGCATGCATTCGAAAGATCGGGTAACAAAGTAACCTGTAGTTCTAGCCATTGAATTAAAATAAGAAAATGTTATTTTCAGCCTCTTGCTCTTGGGAGTCTTACTTTTACATTGCCCCTATTTCTAAGTGTGTCGTCCCATAATTCAACCTACAAAGGGAAACAAAGTATATTCAATTGTTGAATATATTGGAAATCAAAAGTAAAATTAACTCAACTTGATCTTTACATTGCATAGGCATAATGAAATGCTACAATAGAAGCATGGTAACTTAGAAACAAGAGATAACAGAAAAGAATAATGGAGCATTGTTCCCTGCCATAGAATTTTCTCTAGCTACAATAGTCGAAAGGATGTCATGTATCAAGATATTCTCCTCATTGGTACATGCATTTCCTTATTCCATGAAATCGTTTACATGTGCTACCCTCTTACTGGACACAACCCTTTATCCCAAAGCTTAATCATAGTGAGAATAGAGCTTCTGCAAGCATGCATACAACTTCATATTCATGGTCAAACCAATGAATGCGCTAATGATATTGAGATTTCACATTCTTGGCTAACATTGTTTGCCTAGAACAATGTTCTTGGTAACTGGAATTTCCTGTTGTCATTCTTGGTACACGTTTCGTACATTAATCATCATAGAAAACTTGATGTCATAAAGTCAAATAGAGACCAAAATTTAACCATAACTCCTATAGTCAAATATTAAGGTCCATCTTGCATAATTAATTTTAAGGAATTGGTCATCATATCCTAGTAAATTTCTAATTTAAGATCTTAATATCATGGACTATAATAAATATGATTAGCCTCACATCTTTCATCACAAAAATAATTCTCCTTATATAATGACCCAATTTTAAATTAAAATGATAACCTTCAAAGTTGTCATTACAATCATCCATCATTAGCCTCAAATGAGGGCATGTATATTATGGCTTTAAATGACAACTATAATCTAATTGAAAGATACAATTTATGAAGCAGTCATAAATATTTGAAGAGGTAATCAATGTGAAGTATGTAATTTATACAACATATTTTAAAATTTAAAAATAAAAAATAAATAAATATGTAATTTATAGCACATGTTTTAAAATTTAAAGATAGAAAATAAGTAAAAATAAATAGTAATAAGTAAACGAGCATAGATCCATCTTTACTATGGATCTACGAAGCCCATAGAGGGATCAAATAAATTTTCACTTCATAAGATTAGTAGATCTAGAGTAAACATGGATTAACTGCCCTTTAAATAGGCCACATTCCACCTGAATACCATGGGTCAATTCCATGTGCCATATTTATTTTTATTAATATTAATATTGGGGTTAATAATGTTTCTTTTGCATGATATTAATAATAATTCAGCCCATGGTATTAAAATAGTATTGGCCCATAGCATTCACCTAAATAAAACCTATTTTTTTATTCTTCGTAATATAAAGAGGTTAATGGACTAAGTATAAAAAGAGGTTTTATTTATTTACCATACCTCCACTTTATTTATATTTTTATTTATTTACCGTACGTATCTTTTTTGAGTGTTTATAACCTCTTATATTTTAAATTATAATTTTGTTTATATATAATAATAATTAGATTGATTTTCTAAATAAGACCGAGATTAAAAAGTGAAGTGTTTACCTTTACATTTACATTTACATTTTATGTGAGAATCTACCCCATAACTGGTTATACAACACCTCTTCGCACAATAAATAATAATAACCTAATAAATAAATAATAATAATAAAATAAATAGTAACTAAATAATAATAGTAATAAGTAAATAGCAATAAGTGGATAATAGTAAAAGAAAAAATAAAAAATTTAATTTAAAAAGTTAACATAAAACATTATTTTTTTACCCAAAACTTTATACATTGCCCATAAATTTTCTTAATCTTTATTGAAATCGAGATGTTATAGGTGTTTGGGAGTCTAACTGGAATTTTAGTAAAATATAAAAAAATAACAAAAAAAACAAGTTTATTAAAATGTATAATCTACATAAACCCAAATGTCTGGGATTTCAGGATAAAAATATAATGATCAACCTACATAAGTCCAAATGTCTAGGAGTTCAGGATAAAAATAAAATGACCACTCAAAGAATATCGAGATTCTCAATAAGAACTCATAATGCAGAAGGCTTTCAAAAATAATAAAAAATAGTTTCTTTAAAAAGCACGGTATGGGGAGATTCGGAAGTTCGATAGATTCTAAATAAGAACTAATAATGGGGAAGGTTGATAAAAATAATAAAAACTAGTTTCCTTGAAAAACACAATCTAGGGAGATTCAGAAGTTCTAGAGGCTAGGGCGCGTGTGCCATGGAACATGTTTAATCCTATGGATATTTGGATATCTAGCTCTAGATGGCTAAAACATCTTTGATGTTGGACATTTTATTTGCAAAAGCACTATATAAAAGATTTATCAAATGGGAAATAATATTCAAAAATAAATTATATCGAAGAAAATCTTAGATCCATATATATCCGAGATCTAAGGTGTAAACTGACTCATAATTTGTAAAAATGCTCGAGCTTTAGATCATGCAAGGAGAAAAAATGAAATTGATTAAATAAATGCATATAAAGTGGATTGAAACCATGTAAGGAGAAAAAACGATATTTATTAAATAAATGCATATAAAGTGTATTGAAACATAATGGTGTTTTAGAAAAATTCATGGAATCTAGACTTACAAAATATTAAACCCTGCCTTATGCTTTGCAGATCCAAGCTAGAACTGCAGTTTCTCCACCTTCCCCATTCGCCACATTAATGTTCAATGTACTCCCTATTTCCTAGGGATTGGATGTATAGACACAGAGAGAAACAGATCTCATCCTAGCTGAAATGTCCCCCCTGGTTGATGTGGTCAAATAGCTCCCCACCTACTGCGCATTCCATGAGTATAGCTAGATGGGTGGGAGTTAGAAATACCTCCTTGAAGCGAACTATGTTGGGATGGTGCAGAGATTTGTGATTAATAATATCCTGCCTCACATTTTCATCAGTATTCTTCCATTGCTACACATCATCTGTCCCCCACCTGACAACAACCCCCTCCCAATAAGATCAAATAATAACTACACCAAACCAGTAGAAAAGATGTCACTTTCCTACACTCTATTCAGAGGAGTGGGCACCATTATGGTGACACAACTTGACACAAATTAATGAAAATAACACAGGAAAATGCAGAGCAGATCCAATGAAAATATATCGTCACCAAAGAGATCTGGATCAATGCTACCATCCCAGAAACACTGCCAAGTTGTAAAACAATGCCAGTTATCACAGAAGGATATATTATCTATAACTTCTAGGGTTTACCACCAAAGAACCCTAAACCCCAAATTTACCACCTCTACATTTTAATCATTTTTTTCTTCGTGATCGATTAAATTCCAATCCACACAGTTATACCATGGAAGCAAAACCTTCTCAATAAGAACAAAAAATTCGACGAGAAAATAACAGTAGAGGAAGAACTCAAAAATAAAGCAAGAAAATTGAATTGCTAAAAATAAAAAACAAAGAGTGAAAAATACCTTGGAATCTCAACAATTTATATCCGGCTAGCATAAGAAGATGGATCGCAGAATTATGTAAATTAGAGATGCTTATTGATCTAACATGCAAGTGTTCCAATAAAGCCAATCTGAAGCCTTTGTTTGTTTCATATGAGTCTGAAATGCCAATTTTTACACATAGCATCTGACTTGTTATAACAATTTAGTGAACTATTTACTTATACTCTTCCCACTTGTAAAAGAATTTTATTTGAGCCGATTTGGGTACACGAGCCTAAATAGTTTATAATAGGCTAGTGGATTATAATAAATTATTTTCATAGCATTTCACGCACTAAATTTTATTTTCTTACACTTTTCACATTAAATTTTATTTGAACAAGTTTGCTAAAATTAGATATTAAAATTTATTTTCAAATAAAATAAAATGGCTATATTTTTTAATATTAAAATTTTGTTGTAATTTGCTCCATGGTGTGGATTAATTGATGATGGAATGGGTTGTTAAGACATTTTTTATAATTTTATTGATTTAAACTTAGATTTGCTTCGTGTACCACATGTGAGGTAATGTGGGTATAATTGGAGGTGATTATGTTAAAACTGATTTTCAAATAAAATAAATTGGCTATATTTTATAATATTAAAAGGTTGTTTTAATTTGCTTCATGGCGTGGATTAGTTGATGATGGAATTGGTTGCTAAGCCATTTTTAAAATGTTATTGGTTTAAACTTAGATTAGCTTAGTGTACCATGTATAAGGTAATGTGGGCATACCTGGAGGTGATTGTTGTAGTGGATAGAATCGATCACCGTCATGTAAGTACAAGCTCACTATAGTTGTCTATTTTTCCATATTAAGAAAATAACAATAATAATAATGATCTTATTTTTTGAATTTTATTGAATTAATTATTTATCAAAATTAAATGTTTTTTTTTTTTTCTCGGTAAAAGACTATCTAAACTATTGTATTATATGTACATTGAAACTTTTACAATCAGTGAAGCATGCCGTCCAGGGCCAGCAGTTGCACCCTAGATTTCTGGCTTGAGCACAGAAAGCTCCCACGCGGGGGCTGTGTCTACAAAATTCCCAGCATTCAAAGGCTCCCACGCAGGGGCAACATCAACTAAATTTCCCATAACCCTTTTCAAAATTAACATCGTCTCTCCAGAGAGGCCCAGCAGACATAAAAACCAAAGCACTAAGGTGCGGCGTTACACAAAATAGACACATGACTGCCCACGCAGGGGCGCATTACTAAAATTGACTGAAGATTATGGCTATCAGACAACCAAATCTGATCCAACATGAACTTAACAGAGTTGAGAATTGACCAAAGACCATTCAGACATGAACAAGACAGAGGCAGAGGTGTTTGCTGCCAGACAACATAACCATAATGCAAAACTAAATTACCTGGTGTTGCTTCAATCCTAGGATCGGGTGGAGGGTGTACGGAGAGCTGCAAGATGTGCCTCAGCCTCCTCACATAGGCTTTTGTCCTCCACGACGTATGCCCAGCCATGGCCCTCTTCGACACCTTCCCACATCGCCCTCCATTTCTCCTTGGTGATGCCCGGAGGTGCTGGCCCCAATGGTGGCGAGGGGGCTTGCATGGGTTCCTTCCCCCTGCTGCCAGCTTCCAACGCTGGTTGCGCAGCTGTTGCATCCACTTCATCTCCGCCTGGTGGCATTGGTGGTGGCGCGACCGAATCTTTCTCTCCAGAATCTCCCTGAGGCGATTCCAAAGTGCCTTGTTGATCCCCATCTTCCGCTTCTTCAGGAGATTTGGTGAACAGGATTGAGATGTGGGCATTGATGCCCGCGTTCTCCGACGTGCTGCCCAAGGAGAAAATGACAGAGCCAAAGGCTGGAAGCCCCGTCTCTTCCGCGCTCGCACTACCAACCTCCAAGAACTGTCTAGCCTGCAATGGTGTTGCTTTCGCCCTCCTATGGCAGTAGCAACAGCAACAGTGATGATGCTCCTCTTCTGCTGGGCGCCGAGAGGATGATCCTCTCCCTGGACCTCTCCTGCTCGGCTGCTGCTCTCGAATCCTTGCCATTGAGCTTTCACCATGTTTGCCCTGTTCCAAGACCTCTGTTAACTGGATGATGACCCCGCGGTGCCCTGTGGGAGAATACGAAGGCTGAATTGCCACAGAAGTGCAAACACCAGATAAATTATGCCATCATTTCCGCTCGGAGTACCACAAACTACTGAAGTTGCAGTAATCCTCCCCAGACCAGGCTTTGCATGAGCGTCGAGCCTTAAATTTATCCCTGAACTGCTCGGCCTGTAATTCTTCCTCACGACCTTCCCTATGGTGGCATACCCAAGATACTGTGACTGCACTGTAGGGTGGTGGAATGTCCCCCCAATCCAGTTTCCCCTGACCCTGCAGAAATCCTTGCTCAGCCTTGTTATGAAATTGCAATACGCCATCCTGCGTATGAATAAGCACTTCGAGGCTTCGGTGCGAGCCCGCCTTAATGGCTTTTTGAACATCCATACTGTCCCTCTGCTCGGCATTGAATGCCTGGAGCTCGGGCCTTCCAACCTTAATTCTTGATGGCGTATGACCATAACTGCTTATCTCTAGCACGGGGCAGCACATGCTATGCATGTGTCTCGTCCGTCTGAGACGTGCCTTCACCCGCATCCGGGATATCAAAATTAAATGTTAATAAAAGCTCATGATTGTATTGGAGGTAGTTTAGGTGATGACAATAAGGTAAACTAATTTTCTTGTAAGCATTTTCTAAATTGTGTCGTCACTCAAACACTCTCATAGAAAAAAAAGTCTTTACCCCACCTAGAATGCCTAAAAGACAACTCTCAAGCAAGCTACCCAATGTCACGTTCACGGCTTTCTCTCACTCTTTAGACTACACTAAAGGATATCCTTGTCTAAGGGGGGAATCCATAAAGATCGATCTAAGATAGGTCATTGAGTAATGAAGGAAAGTTCCTTAACAAATACTAATGATTTGACACTACTCACTCTCAAAGTAAAAGGTTAGGGATAAGTGTGCGAATAGTCAAACAAACCATGAATTATGAACAAATTTTAAATGATTTTAATTAGAAAAATATGCTTATTCATGCAACTAAATTATACTTAAAAAATGAAAAATAAAACTTGCTCAATTAACCATATAACATGAGATTCAAGTGAAGCATATATACAATGACACAATAAAAATAGAAAATGAATCATAAATTGTGTCCATACAAGTAAGGCATTAGATCATTCAGTTATCATATTCATTAGCATTGGAGATTGAGAGTTTGTTATCATGATTAAGAGACCATTCCATAATTAAGAGATCATACACCAGTACTATTAACTATGTTTGAGACGTCAAAGAGTTATGTGTTTGCAATGATAAATAAAGGAAATATTCAAACTTTTCGTTGTTACTAAGGACATTGAAGACAACAAAGTTGAATATGGACCACTTACACATTTGTAACATTCAAATTTCATCCATTTATCATCAATTTATCACCATTTATAGTTGGGTAGTTTGTAAATGTAGAATTGTGACCCAAATGATGTATTTGTAGCATTCCAAAGTGTGTAATTACAACTAATGAACCATGAGAAATATCATTAGCATGTGAACAAATTAACCATTATGTATTTAGAACAAATTGTCATCAATAGAAGAGATCAATGTAAGTTTTAAAGCACACCTAAACAATAAGAAATTCCATATCATGTCAACATCAAATATTAAGAATTGTGTGCATTGTCTAGATTGTGTGTAGAGTGCACGAATAGTGGCACTATTAGTCTTCAATTACTATCTTATTAATGTGTTTTAAGATGTGATATTTCAAATTAGAAACTGATCATACATCTATTAAAAGGAAAGCATGTAAACCGTCAAGATAATCTTCAAAATAGTGAATTGTTATCCTTATGAACCAAGTCATTTCATGTTTGTAGGTTTTAACCTCGTACAGAAATTACTTGCATACAAATTCTAAAACACAGAAAATAAACAATGTGAGATCATAACACATAAAACAAATATACACAGAGATTTCCCCTGGATCCTAAAACCGGGACTACCAGCTTGATTTTTCATTATATTCCTTTTAATGTTCAAATACATATATATACATGCCGAAGCATCCAATACCATGGACCAAAAACCATTGCGCCCAAAACCATGTGCAAAAACCATACACAAAACCATAGGTAGGTTCGTCCACCTAATATAGTGTCCAAAAACAATTTCCCCACGGCGTTACCTTGGACCCTACAGAGGGGGGCTAACCGCCCCTTCAAACCCCCTATGGCGCCCCCCGATG
Organism: Pinus taeda; assembly: GCA_000404065.3. NCBI lineage: Eukaryota > Viridiplantae > Streptophyta > Pinopsida > Pinales > Pinaceae > Pinus > Pinus taeda. The sequence continues at coordinate 72,583 of APFE030092387.1, forward strand.
CGCAATCGGCGCAACGAAGGGGAGGTACCCCCCCCCCCACCCCCCCCCCCCCCCCCCCTCTTCTAACCCCCGGTAACTAGGGTGAATAGTCGTGGAAAGAATATAACACAACCCAACAATGTTCCCATGCATTGATTTGTGTAAGGGTGTGGTTAAAATGTCAAATGTGTTAAAAAAATGTAAGAAATAAATGTATCAAGAAAAAAATTTGACCATGATGAAAATTTGTAAACCCTTTTCACAATTATTAAAGAGCTTAAATATTAAGGTGTTTCATGCATTCATGTACTCATGTGAAGCTTAAGAGTGTTTACTATGTCATAGATATGTTACCTAGATATATCAAATCCAACATCAACAAATATAAATATGATTATGTGTCCTTACAAGTAAAGAGTTAATCATTTTTAATTTTTTCACTTATTCTCTAGTCATATATTTTAGTCCTAGACTAAATTAGTCATTTAAGTTAGTCACTTTTAGTTGAGTCACTTAATTCTAGTCATATATTTGGTCCCTAGACTAAATTAGTCATTTAATTTAGTCACTTTTAGTTCGGTCACTCAAAATTTCTCAAATCTAGTATTAATTCACTTGAAATAATTGTGGGCACTAACCTTTTTAGTCACGTAGTCACTAATCTCTCATTTTGTACTAGTGTCTCCACTATAAGTATTACTATATGATACCTCACATACATTATTGATTACACAGAGTGACAATTCTCAATGATATGGATGGAGGGAGAAGGGAGAGAGAGAGGGGGGGAGGGCGAGAGAATGAATAGGGAGGAATTATAGACATAGAGGAGAGGAGGGGGGGGGGAGAGAGAAGGAGAGAGGGAGGAATATAGTGACATAGAGAGAGAGAGAGAGAGAGAGAGAGAGAGAGATGGGAAGGGGATAAAGAGAGGTGGTAGAGAGAGGGAGAGAGTGGAAGTAAGAGAGAGAGAAGGGGAGAGAGAGAATAAGAGACAAAGGGAGAGATAGGGAGGTAGATGGAGTTGGAGGGGGAGAAAGAGACAAAAGAATAAAGAAACAAGGAGATAGAGGTGGAGAGAGAGAGAGAGAGAGATAGAGAGAGAGAGTAAGAAGGTAGAGAAATAGAGGGAGTGAGGGAGCGAAAAGAGGATGGAAGAGAGAGATGAACATGTTAAAGAGAGAGGGAGAGAAGGGGAAGAGAGAGAGATGGAAACATAGAGATGGAGGGGGGAGATAAGGGGGGAGAGAAGGAGAGAGGAAGTGAGATAGTGAAATAGTTGAAGGGTATAAAAAGAGGGAGAGAGAGAGAGAGAAATAAATATGTGGGGGGGAGACAAAGGGAGGTGGGAGGGAAAGAGATAAAGACAAAGGAAGAGTGAGAGGACTTGAGAGGGATAAGTAGAGATAGAGGGAGTGAAAGATTGAGTTGGAGGGGGAGATAGAGGGAGGGAATATGAAATACATAAAGAGATAAAGGTGTATAGAGAGAGAGAGAGGGAGTGACAAAGGAGATATTGATAGGGAGTGAGGGAGATAGGAGATAAATAGGGAAGAGAGAGAAGGAGAGAGAGAGAGAGAGAAGGGGAAGAGAGAGAGAAGGAGCAGAATAGGAAGAGGGAGGGAGAGAGATAGATAGATATTGATAGAGTGCATGTTTGGGGTGTGGGATTGAGATACATTAAGGAGAGATGGAGGGATATATTTATATATATATATATATATATATATACGGAGGAGGGAGAGAGGAATAAAGAGAGAGACAAAGAGAGGGAGGGATTGAGAAATAGATAGAGAAGGAGAGGTGCAGAGGGATATGTGTGTGTGTCTGTGTGTGTGTATGTGGCGAGGGGAGAGAGAGGGAAGAAGAGAGAGAGAGATGGAGGGACGAAGAGGTTGAGAGCAAGAGAGACAGATGGGTGAGATAGGGAGCGAGATAGACACAAATATGGAGGGGAAGAGATAGGGAAGAAGAAAGAGACATAGAGAAAAATACAAATATTATATAGTATTATATGATATTGAAATTTTTAACCATAGAGGAAGAGGAAGTAAGGCTTTTACAAAAGGTAAAATAAGTTGGATTTAGAGAGGCATGCATATTTTTTCATTAAAATAGATGCATTGATTTTAGTGTATATATTGATTCTTCATGCTATTTAATTGATTTCACTCGATGCATTGATTTCAGTGTAGTTATTTATAATTTCTAATCTTATTTGGTTGTTTGCACTAGATACTTTGATTTCAATGCAGATGTTGATTTCAAATCCTATTTGATTGCTTGCACTAGAGGCATTGATTTAAGTATAAATGTTGATTTATACTCCTATTTGATTTCTTTCACTAAATGCATTGATTTTAGTGTAGATGTTGATTTTTTATTTGATGTAACTAGATGCACGATTTCTTAGTTTGAAATCTTTGATTCGCCACAATCATTTTATATAAATGTCTATATTTTGAGTCCATAAGCTGATCCATCATCATGATATAAAAGCTTGAGGAAATAATGTTGAGAGAACACACACGATAAGTAAAAAGAAGTAAATAAATGCCGACTCTAACAATTTTAAAGATTAAAATGAGAAAAACCTAATAATATGACAAGAAATAAAATATTTAATCATGTAATATTATAATATATTTAGAAATGTATTATTAATATATTATGTTTAAATGTATAATGATAATGATTTTATTTA
>APFE030092387.1:94754-131876 GCA_000404065.3 Pinus taeda
TTATTATGTATTATTTTTATTATTTATTATTTATTATTTTATTTACTTCATGTTGCCAACACACTCTGCTGAACTAGTATAACCAACAGGCATCGAAAGTCCCCAAAACCCCGGGAAATCTCAAGGAATCTCTGTCCTTTTCCCACTTTCGGCACCAAGCTAAGCCTGACCCGGTCTGTATCCTAGTCCAAGGCTGGCCCCAAGGCTCGCGCCTAACTCAGACCTCATCTGCCCCAAGGCAGGCATCCGGTCCGGTACTCAATGACCACGGGCATCTCGCAGGCTGGCCCACTCCCTCCACAACTTATAAGGTGCACAACCGCAGGCATCGAAGTCCTTTACATCCCTTCCAGACTTCGGCATCCCAATCCAATAACAGGCACCAAGCCTGGAACATTAGGCACCAAGCTTACCTTTCAAATCATCATTGAATGCAAGATAAGGAGCACTAATGATCTAGATTCTATCAATCACGGAGATGTGGTTCAATATCCAACCGAAGTCGAAGAAGTGCTTCGAGTCTAGTGACTAAAGAATCTTTTTCCTAGCACAAGATTAGCATCAACCTTGTGGAAAGTAACACAAAAAATGACATTTTCCTTTTAATCACATTCAGTTACTCTTTTCATGACATGTGTTAATCTATGACAGTAATTTAATATGATAAATGGTGAAGTAATATTAATATGACATAAAATTTATGAATCAAGCATAAAAATATTCCACACCATAAAGAAGAGACAGTGCCACCTGACCCAAAACCGGATCGGATGACAGGGAAGGTTATTCCTCCCCAACACAAAAAGAATAATCATTTTATTAATTATATGGTCTGCCTGCAAGCGCACCCGCGAAGGAAACACCATTTCAAATCCTTAATTTACAATACAATTAGGCATAAAATTACCTGTCTAAGATAGAAAATTATAAGCTTTGTCGAGAAATCTGTCCATACTGATCAACCTCATATTGTGGTTTGAAACATTCAGGCACCTGCAATCTGGCGATATACACTTACAAATTTACAGACTTGCTATATGGCTTCGTATATAGCTTCGTATGATCAGTCGTACCTCCGGAAAAAGCAAAGCGGTACTAGATCCGCAGAATTAACAGACAATGAAATGAGTGTACCCCACTGATGTAAATGGATTATCAAACGCTGAGCGCAATAGCGGAATAAAATATAGATGTGGAGGTATAACTAACTGTAAAAAGATTCATCTCTCTGCAGAAAGATTCATCCATTGATTAATTGAATCCATGGAAAGCTACGCGCGATTCCTCATTCAAATTACGTGGGAATTGAATGGTTAAATTGTTTGCAGATATATGTGTTATCAACAGGATTTGTTCAGGATGAGATGTTGGTTCATGAATACAACGTAATTTATGAACCACCAATTTAAAACTTGAGTAGCCAAAAAAGCATGGATATGCTACGTTGAAGCTCTTCTCAGCCCAAATTTCTTTTTTTCACCGCCTCATTGGGCTTTGCTCGAGCCATAACTCCAAATGATATACTGTGAAGACCTCTTTGTCTGACATCAAGAAGCATCTTTATCCCAGTAAAAACCAACTTCTTCAAAACCCACTATAAGAGAATCCATCAACACATTTGGACAGTGGAATTCCATCAGAAGAAAACTAAGCCATAGAATATATTCAAGCGACGATCTCAATTATAAGATTAGGAGGATAACCACAAGATAAAATTGCCATGAGATGAATGCTCTCCACAATAATGCACTAACTTAGAATTCAGAAAATAGATATCCACTTAATACATGAACCATAAGTGAAATGATAACTCGAGCGCTTATCCTTTCAAACAATTAGCCAATGATTTTTTTTTTATGCAATGTAACAAGATTACTCAATGCCCTTAACTTTTCAAGTCATGCCAAACAAGACAAATGCTTTGCCAAGGTGCTCAATATAACAATGATAATAGAAAATGCAACCAATGATTTTTATTCAAGTAAGAAAATCCTAATGATCATTCAACTTAGGAGATGTCTAACATAATCAAGAAGACCTTCAAATCTCCTTAAGTGCCAATATAAAGTTATCTTTCAATAATGTGTTAGAATTATACCAAACTTGTCCAACAATATATCTCTTATCTAATGCCTATAACCTTATGAGTAAATGAGCGCACTTTAAAGCAATGTATTCAGATTTTCAAATGACACAAATGAGTATCTTCAGGACAGTAGAGAATTACTTATGTTTCAGTAGAAGAGCAGTAAATAATTTTAGGACAGCAGTGAGCAATTTCTTATGTTAAATAGTCAAAATATTTCAGATTTGCTTATTTCTTTCTCTGTTTGGATTAGGGAGAATAGAGGAAGTATGCTTGTGCCAGTGATGAGCTTCATATTTCTAAAATGCTTATGCTAGTCAATAAAGGACTTATGAGGAAGACAAATAATACCTCAAGGAGTTCTGTTGTGCAATATTAGTTGACTGAAATAAGAAGGTAAGGGTTTAGAAAATGCACACCAGAGAGCCTCAAGGGAATGAAGACACTTGTCAGATATGTCAACAAAATTGTTTGAAGATGATCCTCCTGCAATACAAACATACCTCAAGTTCTCTGCATAAATCAATGATCAGCCTCAGAAAAATTATCAAAATCACACCAGTGACTGAAAGGTGACCGGAAGAGGCAACGCTATGAGGTCTTGAAGAAGCGTTGAAGATTTAGAGGCCTTAGAGGAAAATTGTCAGCCTCCAACTTCCTATAATGGCTCTCTTGCATTGTAGCTTTTGGCTCCATTCGGCTCATAGGAACTCCTTTAGTTGTTTCATGTCAATAGAAAATATAGTATTGATAGCCTTGTGCCATAGAACATTGTAAAGTTCTACAGGTAAGATTTATTAGGCACCTAACTCAATAGCCAAGGCCCAAAACCATAAGATGGTATCTTTTTAACTATGCATCCTAACAATGCCTCTATTAACTACCTAATATTGCAATACAACTCGTTCATGACAAATTGCATCTGCTCTGTTTCCTGCAGTCATTTAACACCATATTTGTGCACGGTGTATTTTTATATATGAATAACCTCATTTGATGCAAGGGGGTCAATTCTACCTCTGGCCCTGCATATAATTTACCTGATATTACCTCGGGGGCAACATAATTTGGACTACCGCAGCTTGTTTTAAGAAAATGTCCATCGCTCATAACATTACTAAGCCCAAAGTCTGCAATATTAACATTGCATTTGGAATCTAGCAATAAGTTTTCGGGATTAAGATCACGATGAACAATCATATTTCTGTGGCAATACTCCACGCCTGATATAATCTGCTGGAAAAAGCATCCGGCCTCGTCCTCTTGCAACCAACCTTTCTCAACAATATAATCACAACATATATATCTGATGGAGTTTCTATAACCTCATAGAGATGTATGATATGATATGAGGGTGCATAAATAATCTTAATATTTTGATTTCCCGCCTCACTTATTGATTTGCATAATGTTCCGTCATTATGTCTATTAATAGTATATTTATCATCTCCAACTCTTGCCCCTTTGACTCCAATTTTGCAAGTCAAGGTACATAATTTGACTCTTTATGCTATTGATTTAGTCATGGTGCACTGTTGGAGTTCAACAATATGAACACATTGGAATCGTAAATTGTAGTGACCCTTAATTTATGCCACTCGGATATATTATAAAAATAATAGCAATACCTTATTAACCACAGATAGATGTCTGAGAAATAAACATATTTTTTGCAATAATTAGTTGAATAGACAATGCCATGGTGCATATTCTTACCTTAATGTGGATCTCAACGCAAACATTGTCCCTTAATCTTTGAATATGAAAGTGACTTTTTTAAGCCATACAGTGTAACAGAAAACCATCTTAAATGAAAATTTTGTAATTGTTTTGTACCTTCCTCTTTTACTACGATTGGAGAATGCTTTTTTTTTTTTTTCACCCCGCTAGTTAAATTTTTTTTTAATCTTTTTCCTCCATATCCATGTTTCTAATCTTTCTGCGATTAAGTATCTTTATTGCCACTTTGTGTCCTGTTAATGCATGTTCTGCAATCTTCACTTTGCCAAACGAGCCAATCCCTAGCGATCAATTCTCTGAGAAACGAGAAAGATGAATACTTGCTTATCCCTACTATAAGCCTTTGTTAAAGTTTTTACAAGATGAGATCAGAAAAGGTCAAAAGCTTCAGAAGGAAATTGAAGATTTGCAGAAAAAGCAAGAGCAACCTTAGAACCGAAGCATCCAGTGAGCTGCAGGGTATAAAGGGTTCTAGAGACGGGACCTTTAGTTTATCGATGGAAAATGAGGACCTGAAAAAAAAGAAAAAAAGAAAATTCTGGGCAGTTTGATGGGATGCAAGACCAAATTACCCTTTTGCTACAGAATGTGAAAGCTAAAGCTGAGCTTGTTGACATCCAACAAAAACAAATTGGGGATCTAGCTTCAAAGAGATATCACATTCTTTGTAATAGGGATCAAGCTTCAAAGAGATATCAAGGGAGTTCCATTAATCATTCCTAAGATTTCAATGACTTAGGATAGCTCTAGAGAGAAAGTGAAAGTGAAAGTGAATCCTACTCTCTCTACATCAGAGCATCAAGGAGGAAAGAACATTGGATATCAGTTTACATCAATAATTTGAAACTCTCAGATGTGAGGAGAATGTAGCCCAAAACATTTGAAAGACACATTGCAGGTCCACCTTTCATCAGCATGATTAAGAAGATGATGGAAGAAATTCAAAAAAAGAGAGGCTCGTGCTAACAAAACATGAGGGCATTTGGACTTTGCAACCAGACTTAATATTCGAAAGGGCCTAATCTCTAAATGTTTTCCCAACTGAATTTCATCAAACTCAGAGGAGGAAGCCCTTTTCATCAAGCTAAGGCATTCAAAAAAAGAGTGGCTTTGAACTCTGAGTAAAGAAATAAAGATCTGAGGAAGTATGGCTTTCAAAGAGGACCAGTACAGAAGTATGGTCTTGTTGATGGCTCAACAAATCCTGCTCAATGAAGATCCAATCACAATTAGAGAATTACATTTCACTATGTTAGAAACCACCACTATAACCACCCCATTATAAACACTTTTTGATGTAAGTATGGATTGGAAAACCACATACTTTCATTCATTTAGTTGCCATGGAATTCAACGAAGACAACATTCACATAATGGTGGTCTTACCTGAGGCACTGTCTTTTCATCGCCCTAAAACAGAAGATAGTTTTACCTATACATAAAAATTACTTTAAAGTTTAAACGGGACACTCACTACCTAGAAAACAGATACACAAGCATATTTTGATTCATAAAATAGGATGAAATGCATTATATTTTATGCTATAGGATAAGCATTGTGATATTTCCAGTCTGAAGTTTCAACATGACACTTAAAATGGCAAGGTGATATTTGATAACTTGGAGGTAAAACAGTGAAATTTACAGTTCCAGTTATGCAGGATCCTATGAAATTTTGAATCTTAAATAACTTGCATTAACATTTTAAATCAGCAAACTACATGCAGTGGTACTAATATAAAGCTTCTATTCACAACAAAAGGTAACAAAATTACCATGATAAAAACATTCATAAAGAAAACTTGCAGCTAAGAAGGATTCTGTGAAAAGGTAGCAAAATCACCAGGATATAAACATCTCATAAAACAGTTACAGTTAAGCAGGACTCTATGAACTTAACCAGCATTAAGATTTCAAATCAAGCAAACTGCATGGAGTCATAATATAAAGCTTGTCTTTAGAAGAATTAATTCAGTAACCCTCCAAAACAGAACTAATTTGGATATAAATTATAGCCATTTCAAGCCAACACGATGCTTCCTTCCAGCTGCATTACAGAGGTCCAGGAAATGTTCCAGATTCCCTATGTTCATTCCATTTTTCAATCTGACAATACATCAAAAGCTAGGAACATTCAGACAAACAATCCATTTGAAAATATAAGTAGACTTTAAATAAGTGGAATTATCACAAGCGGCACACTCAAACGCGTTGTGATGCTTTTAAATCTCAAGCCAGCATTTGGAGGGAGGGGCAGCTAATTACTCATATCAGAAAAGCTCCAGATAGAGAAAACATGTGCACTGTTTTTTATCTATGTAAATGATGGAAAAGAAGCATATGATTATCTTTGAGCTTCTATTCAATAGTTAAACACAATCCCGTCATCATGGCTATTGCCATAATGGAAATTATAGAATACAACTAGATTCTAGAGCAGGAACAAGAAGCTAGAAGAGTCTAGTACATGAACACATTCATGAAGATGACTAATAGGCAACAACAAATTTGTCAAATGGCAGGTAAACTGCTGGGCAAGTTTCATAAGAACGTATACCGGTTTTACAGCGATATCGATTGACAAGCAGAGTCAGACTCGCCATAAAATGTTGTTACACCTTTGCCAACACAAAAATATAAGAACTCTCTGTAAAACAAGATGAAAGTGGTCACACCTGGATACAGGCTCTTAACCGAAAGACCTACTCTGTAGCACTTCATCCTACTCTGTAACACTTCATCGTAATGCGCGTTTGAAAACAAAGAAATATGTAAACAAAGGTTGGCAAGTACAACAAGAATTTGCATAATCAAAGCACAAGTTAAAGAACATACAGAACCCGTCCTTTAATGAAAACTCATTAAAACCCTGGAATTTTTGCCCCAATCACCTAGCATTTCCTTAAATATAAACTATAGTTTGAACAGAGAAGAGAGAATAAATAGTTAAAGCATTGAAAGCATGAACAAGACAAAAACATACACTAGATCGAAACTGGAGATATAACAGATCACTGTTCGTAAAGATGATTTAGATGAATAGGTAAATAAATTCTCTCGAGAGTGCAGTAAAGCCACAGAAAGAAGATGCGGCAAAACACCACCCAAAACCGTTAATTTCCAAAATCGCATTAACAATCACATATTCTACAGGGATTCCAAGAAGTGATTTATGTGCGAAGTTAAGCAAGACATACATAAAAGACGTGACAAATCAGGTTAACTTTTACCTGCAGATGGTCTAATTTTCGCCAACCGCGTCAATTTTGCTCACTAAATTAAATTGTATACAGAATAAAAGCTACGCAGAGAATTGCATCATTTATTTCTAATATACGGACTTTAAGCAGCGACGTCAATGTAAATTTGAGAAAATGGAGTAATTATGAAGATTTTAATCAAAATGAACCTATTCTAAGCAGCAAGAAAGTTAGATACATGGAAACTCCAAGGACCGCAAAAAATGTAATAGCACAAAAGGCTCTGATAGCTTTCATAAATTGAACTTTCAATGGAAAACATGTCATTGGACTCCATTGAAATATTGCTTTGCCGCTACAGTACATTCACTTGTTAACAAAGATACTAAACCATTAAAACCATTACACCTGCAAAATACAGGCCCAAACCGATAATATGGCGACTAGGTGTTAACAGTTAAACAAACTTAATTGCACTAAAGGATTGATCCAGATGTAACATGCCCCTGCTCATCCTCTTGTCCTAGTTTCACATGACTAGCTCATATACTAACGAAAAAAGTTGATTGAACATATAACTGCAACTAAAGACCGCTTTACCAGCTAATCCCATGGATGATGTTTTCGATTCTTCCACCTTCCACTGTCCTGCACAATTTATGCCTAGGGCTACAGATTGTGGAGTACAAATAACAGAATTTAACCAAAAAAAAAATAAAGACACAATTTATAACTACGGCTGCAGATTGTGGAGTACAACCACAAAAAATAACCTAAATATAAATAGACAAACTTATGCCCAGGGCTACAGATCGTGGAGTAAAGGCATAGCCACAAAATATCACCGAAATAGACGAACTAATCCTCTGTTGTCAGGGACTAAAGATTGTGCTTCTTTACAAAGGAATTGCACGTAGTAAATAAGCATATACCATACACAGCCCACTATCGAAGAAAATATAATTAACCTTATAATTTATAGAGTGAAACATCTGCTGAGAAACATGTTACCAGAGGGACCATAAGTGATACAACATCCCCCTTTCACCGGCAAGGCAATGTCCAGTTAAGTGCGTTTAATAATAGAAAAATTTAATACATAAACAAATTAATACATCTCTCATGAAAATAATAAATATCAAGAATTAATCAAAAATTTTAACATAAAAATGCCCATAGGCCCTAGGTGTCCCGCTCTGATACCATATGTAACAACCCAAAATACTTGTGTCTAATTAACTTATTAACATTAAATTTAAACGCTTACCTGAACTTACTTGTGGTAGAAATAGGCTTACCGCAACAGGGTTTTGGGGACGACTCTCCTCCCAACAGTAGGCTCAATTGCGCAGGATTCTGCTACAAATGGCCACCCCCGAGCCCTCAATCAATGACTACTGCCAGTATTGCTAAGTCTTGGTATCCCATTCTCCCAAGAGAATGCAAGATCGAACCTCCGAATGAATGAACCCCCTCCAACCTCCTCACCATTCATTAAATAGAACAAAGCCTTGGAAGGGAACCACGTGCACACCCTCCATGTGTCCCACATGCACACCCTCCATGTGTCTGCATGCTTCTTTTTCTCTACTTTCCTTTGATTTTATTTCTTTAATATGCGTTATTAATATCATTTATCATTTATTATTCTTTATTCTTTATTATTCTTTATTGTTTATTATTTATTATTTATTCATTCTTTTTATTATTAATTATTATTTTTGTATTTATTTTTATTAGTTATATTATTAAGGGAGGGATATTACAAATGATATTGTGAGTTGTTGTATCAGCCACAAAATGTCCTCTTACTGGTCCGTCATGTAGCTCCTACAAGACCTTTTGCGCTTCAGGTTTTTCTAAGCATCTTAACAAGATTGAATCATAATTTCGTCTAGATAATACATCATCTATGATTATGAAGTTTTTTCGCTTTCAATCTTATGGAAATTTTGTTTTTATATGAAATATTAGAAGGGGCATATCCATTTTTCAAAAAGGAAATCAGCTCTGCATATTGAGATTCAGGATTAGTGATACTTATCTGATTGATTTCTTCAGTATATTTTGTACCTTCAGATTCCCAAATATTGGATGCTCCTTCTAATAACCTGAAAAAACCTTGGCCTTTGATAATATTTGCTGGTTTGATTTCCAAATCATATTCTTGTAATGTTGTGACCCAATTTGCTCTATTTTCTCCTAATTCCCTTTGAACTAGTAGTTGTCTTATTGCGGAAAAAGGGACTATAACTTTTGTATGAGATTTTAAGAGAAAGGGTCTGTAGTGTTTAATGGCTTTGTACACAGCAAAGGCTTGTTTTTCAACTTCTGAGTAATTGAGTTCAACACCTTGAAGGTTGAACTATAAAATGAGATTGGTGCTTCCAAGTTTTGATCGTTAATTTGTGTCAGCACTACTGCATAAGATGAATCAGATGCAAGGGTATATAATGTTCACTGAAAAGATTTCAAAGGAAAAGGGTAAGGGAAGGGTTAATTGATCCTGGACATATTCATGTTGATCTTGGTTGTGTTCATGCAATAGACATTTGATACAATTCTTAGTTTGAGCAAACAAGTCCATGGTGAGCAGAGAGCAGAAATCTTCATCAAATTCAAGCAAGGCAGCTCCTCAATTAAGCAAGGTATTTTCTTCCAAGTTGTTTTGTCTAAAGCAATTTCAAAGGAGAAAATGTCAAAAGAAAGGAAAATATCATCATCAGTACAACCATCAGCAATGTACAAGAATGACAGAAACAAGGCAGTTAGTAGTCAAGAAGAAAGATAGAGCTTTGAGGAGGATAAGGAGATGTTGAAACTTGCCAAGCGTGAAATCGCCAGACTTGAGAAAAAGGACAAGAATACCTGTGACAAGGCATTCAAAGAGGATACAAGAAGCACTACCAGAGGCAAGTGAAACATGGGAGGTAACAAAATATCATAAAGAACATCCTTAGCTAAAGGAAATCACACAACAATTAAGGTTAAGTCTTAAATATTGCCAGATTACCTTTTGACATTCTCCTTGAAGAATGGTGTCTATTATATTTAGTTTTGGAACAAGCTTCATGACAAATGGAGAAGCCATTCCAAGAAAAATAGAGACTCAAAAAAGTTAAATTTTGGTATCAAAACTGTTTTTTAAATTACACAGCAGTTTCGTAGCGCGCTACAAAACTGCTGTAGCTACATATTATGACTTCATGGGCCAGTTTTTGAGAGACAAAGGAAATATTTTTGAAGAGGAATTTTTGAAAAGTATCAATTACAAAATGAAAACATCCAACAAGGGTAAAACAGATTAAAGAAGGACGTCCATGAACTCCAAAGCTATATGTTATGAAAATGATCATTATTTCATAGCTTGTTTTTACCAGTCAACTTCTAGACGTGTTTTTGAGAAATTAAAAACTCATCTATGAAACGTGAAAGAGGTTTTCATTCATAAGATACTAAAGTACAAAAACCTCTTCCACTTTCTTCAAATCCATTATGATCTGGGAGAAATGAAGGACCAAACTTGCGTTACGAAACTGCTGTAGGTGCAGTTTTTCACAAGCATATTTTTACACATGTTTTTAAAAGACTCATTTTGGGTGGTAGGAAAGATGTTTCAAAAACCCAAGAGAGGTTTTTGTTCAGCATGGACTTTTTCACAAAATCCTCCTTCAGGTTTTCTAAATACATTTTTTATGAGATGTTATGAGCTCTGTCCCAAGACCTAGTTTTCAGCCAGAACAGAGCAAGGGATAGTCTCCTAGTTTCTAGGAACAACAAAAGGATGAGTCATCAAGGGCCAGCTGGAAGATTATGAGAACCATCAAATTCGACTTCATGGGGTTGTAGGTGTCAAAGAATGATTTAAATTTTTAGATAAGGTTGTTGTAATCATAATAAGGAGTTACACTCCTAGTTGTATTAGGTCTCTAGGACTCCTAGTTAGCTGTCTTTTGTATTAAATAGTTAGTTTTAAGTGTCAATAGGTGTTAGGTCAGGTAGAATTCGACTTTTCCTCATCCTAGAGGAGGAATCTAAGTCATTTAAAGAGATATATATATAGGATAAGAGCTAATGTACAAAGGGTTGGAAATTTATTGAAAAAAGCTCTGCTATTGTGCTATGTATATGACTCTGTTTTAGTAATAAAAGACTTGGCTTTACTTCTCAGGAATCAGAAGGAGTTTACTGTTCAGAATGTTGTGTATTATCTTCTCTTCAATATTTGCAGTGGTATAGATGTGTGATTACTTAGAAATCACTGATGGTGCTCTAATTTCCTTCACATATTTATAAACTGTGTTGTCATGAATGTTTCTGGTGTATTTTGAATGGTTAAATTTTGTATGCCCTGACTTCTATGTAAGGTTGATGTCATTGTTATTCTGAAAAAAATTTGACTCCATAAGCCTAATGGATACTTTCTAGTTGTGTTTCTACCACTCATATTTTTACATTTGTTTCATAAGAGTTAGCCATCTTTATCATAATCAAAGATCATTAATCCTTTGAGAGAGCCCTCTCAGGTTGGGGAGGCTAAGCCTCAGCCTAAAGTAGGTTTGAAATAGTTACTTGAAGTCTACCCGATAAGCAACCTGTCAGGGTCTGATTTTGAGATAACATATAACACGAAATGATTTGAAAAATTAGGAGTGCTTAAAGCAGGGGCATTTATGATTGATTTTTTGATGGAATCAAATGCCTCTTTCTCTGCAGGCCCCCATTTAAACACCAATTTTTTCTTTATCATAGCTTTCAATGGAAAAACAATCTGGGACAAATCTGGGACAAATTTTTTTACAAAGTTAATTTGACCTAAAAATGACTGCATGGATTTTTTATTATGAGGGAATGGAATTTCAGAAATCTTTTTGATTCTATCTGGATCAATATAAATACTATCTTTTGAAATAGTGAAGCCCAAGAGCTTACCTTGATTAAGAGAAAAACAGGACTTCTTTGGATTGAGTGAGATACCATATCTCCTGCAACGTTCAAAGATTTTTTTCAAATCGCGTACATGATTTGATCTTTTCTTGGAAAATACAGTAATATCATCTAAATAGGCAACCACTGATTTATTGATCAATCCTTTGAATGCTATGTCCATCGCTCTTTGAAATGTAGCTCCAACATTGATAAGTCAAAAAGGCATTTTTTGGTAGGCATAAGTTCCCCACTTGGTTCTAAAAGTAGTTTTGAGTATGTCATCAGGGTGGACCAATATTTGATTATACCCTAAAAAACCATCTAAGAAGGACATTAACTCAGAGCCAGCTACTAAATGGAGTGTCTGCTCCATGGTAGGTAAAGGGAAGTTATCCTTTTGACTTGCTTTGCTAAGATTTCTGAAATTGATACAAATCCTAATGTTTCCATTTTTCTTCCTTACTGCCACCATATTGGACACCCAGTTTGAATGTCTAACAGGAAAAATTATCTTAGCCTTCAAGAGTTTGTTTAGTTAAGCCTTTATTTGACTCTCTAAGTTAGGATGAATCTTCCTTAACTTTTGTTGCACTAGTTTTTGTTCAGAAATCATTGGAATAGTATACTGAATGATTGATGTATCGTATGTTTTCAAATCATCATATTTCCATGTGAAGACATTTTTATACTTACGCAATAATCTGATGAATGCAATTCTTTCTTCTAAAGAAAGTCCTAATCCCAAATTGATGTTTTGAGGATTATCCTCAGTACCTAGGTTTATCAATTCCAATTTCGAAGTAGAACTCTGGAGTTTTGAATTAGTTACCTATTTAAACCTGTAATTGATGTCATATAGATCTTCAAGCTTGACCACTGGTTTAAGTAGTGAGTTTTATTCTTTCTTTTCCTTCATTTGAAGGTCATGATCACTTTCATCAATAATTTGATCATCATAGGTCTTGTCAAAAGTTAAGAAATTTAAAATGTCTTCATCGTGATTGAACACTTGCCAATTAGTGACATTATCAGGAATTGATGATCTAAAAATTAACTCTACTGAAAATCTATTTGGGCTGTAATCTTCAGATTGTAGGAGTTTGGAGGCAACATTAGCTAGTAAATCTGCTACTGCATTCTGTGATCTAGGGATGGGAGAAATATTGAATGCTAAAAATTGAGATATAAGGTCCTGCACCAATGACTGATAGTGTTTAAGGTGACTAGAAAGGCAATGAATTGTATTTCTAACTTGTTTTATAACAATTTCTGAATCACCGAACACTTTCAAATACTAAACTTTAAGACTGATTGCTTTGTAGAGTCCTTGAATTAAGGCCTCATATTCAGCTGTATTGCTTGTGCATTCAAATTCCAACCTACATGATAACATGGTCTTTTCTCCCTCAGGACTAACTAAAATACATCCTACTCCTGCGCCTTCACTAGACTGAGACCCATCAAAATATAATGACCAAAACAAAGACTTATCTACAATTTTATTTACAGTTTTCTCAGCAACATTAACACATCTTGATATATCTATTTGTGAAAAAAATTGATTTGAGATGTGAACTTATTAACTGAGAAAGGTGATGGTTGGGCGGTGAAATTGCCAAAGAATGATTCAGATGAGTAATTCCCCAAAATATTGTTATTGAATGCTATTGGTTGATTTTCTTGTTCGAATTCAGTAATAGTATGGGTCATGTGTTTCTCCCGATAAATATTCATCTAATTTGGCTTTATTGTATAAGGGAGCCACATATGAGACCAATCGATGGAAGTATAATCATGGAGTTTCTCAGACCAGTCTCTACTCAAAATGAAGCCATAGAATTCAGGTATATCAGTGATTAAAATATTAATTCTCTGAACCACTCTTGGATTAGCTGATAACCTAACAGTAACTGAGTTGATTTCTCCTAAAACCTAAACCTTAGTTCTATCCAACTGTACAATATGAATTGCAGACTTCTCGGGTTCAATGTTCAGTTTAGAACAAACTAAAGCTGGCATTATATTAGAGGAAGCCCCTAAGTCAATCAAACAGTTGTGTATATTTCTATTATTGATCTCATATGTTAAGAGAAAATGAGGGGTATGGGAATTGGATATATCCCCAATTAAAACAGCATCAGTAGCTTCTACTCTACCAGAAGGTGGTTTACCTGACTCATTAGCAGCTTTAGACAATACAACATTGGGAAGAGGGGAAGAAGGTACAGCATTTAACTCCTTAAGCAGGAGTTTTTGTTGATGTTTGAGTTTACTAAGCTCAAACATAGTGATATTTTCCTTTGTTTTCTTCATGTCTTCAATAATATTGTAGTCCATATAATCAGTAAATACTAATGTCTTAGATGTTGGAGGTGGATTTGAAGCTGATGGCTGATTTTGGGATGGTATCATTGTAGATTTCTTTGTGGGAACCTTTTCTTTGGTGGTAGTAGTACCTACATTCCTTTTCTTCTGAGTTATCTGAACAGGTTCAGGAGTACCCTTACTCTTGGTAGTTACAGGGAAAGCTTCCTGTTCATTTTCTGTATCGGAATTAGGCAAAATAAAGTCCCACATCCCATGACATTCTACAATCTCCTCTTCTTTAGGTTCTTCTGATGACAAGACTGTTTCTTCTTCTTCTTCTTCTTCTTCTTCGGGATCAGAGTCTGCATTGGATATCGAATTTGGTGGTTTTGTTTCAGGTTTCTTCAAATTCCTGAATGGCCTTTTTGTTGAAGTGTCAGTTACTTGTTTTTTGATTTCTACCATTTCGTTTGACATAGTCTTGAGAACTTTTTGGAGACCCTCCATATCATATGGGTCTTTGGGGGTTTTCTTCTTTCAATCATCTCTAAAAGAAACTTTTTTAGATTTCCTATCTTCAAGAGTAACTTTCTTTTCTAAAGCAATAATGTGTTTCTCTACAACAACTGCCTCTTTCATGTTTTCAGCTAGAGTTGGTTTTGTAGCTCTATCTACAAAAATAGCTATATTTGAAGGTAGGGCCATTATATACCATTCAGTTCTTATTTGCTCACTTGGTTTAGAGGCGGTTGGAATCTTATTCAAGAGTTTATTAAATTGGGAGTTGAACTCCTTTATAGGTTCTTTAGTTTCTATCCTAAGATTCGAGAGATCATTGATTAGCATTGCTAGGGATCTGTCATCACCATACTTAGTTAGGAACTACTCTTGAAAAATGTTCCAACTTGTAATGGATCCAAAGGGTAGGGAAAAATACCAAGACCTAGCTGATCCTTGTAAGGTATAAGGGAAAAGTCTAACAACAACATCTTCCTATGTCACTCCTTTTAAGCTAATTTCCAACATGAAGTTGTTAATATGATCATCGACTTGTATTCCCGCATCCGCATTAAACTTCGGTAACCATTTTTCGGGGTGTGCTGGTAATGGATGTAATGGTGCAAGCATCGTGACTGCACTAGGATTATTCCATGGATTTTGAGCCATTATAGAACTAATACTAGATGATATTGCCGATGAAGTTCCAGATGTTTGGGAAGGAGATGATATTGAAGTTTGAGAAGGTTGGGATTTTGAAGTTCCTGATCCCTGTTGAACAACAATGTGTAATGGGGGAGTGGATGGTTGACTTCGCACTGGAGAAGATGAAATGGATGATGATGAGATAGTCTCACTATCAGATCCTTCAGTTGTTTTTCTTGTCCTTTTCCTTTTAGGTAGGGGCAATTCAGTAGGCTCGATACCAAGATTTCCACTCTGAAGTCTGGTGAGATGCTGAGGTGGAATGAATTGCGAAGTCTCACTGCCTTGAGATATCTCATATTTTTGTGGTGATATTGAAAAGCCATGAAATTTGTGGATAAGAGACTGAACTTCAGGAGACTCTGGAGTTACTAGTTCTGGGATATGTTGGGTTGATCAGTGGTAGTTGACTCCTCTTCTTCTTGTTTGAAGACTGGAGTTCTAGTATGAAAAGGAGAGGTCGGAGGTGAGGTGGAGGGAGATTTACTCTCGGAATGGGTTGTAGGTTTGGATTCGCTCTCCATTCACAGTTCATGCCCTCCTTCTAGCACAAAAAAAGTTGATGCCTCGAAAATCGTTGCATCAACATCAGGGAAAACCACCCAGTCTGGACCTTAAAGGCAACGCCTTTTCCATTTGGTACGGTGGCTCCAACTCGATATAATGGGACCAGTTTCCTAATGGTTTGTAAATAGGATTGATAAATGGTTGATTTTCTATTATATAATGATAATGGGTGGATGATTTAATCTAAAAAGTAAAATTATAAACAACTAATCTATCCCGGGAAATTTCTGCTTTAGCGTAACTTTTGATGATCTTTATCTAAAAACAAGCATATAGATGACTCTATTGGTAAACAAAGACATTCATTCATATGATAATTACTTTGTTCAAGTAGTTGAACAGAGTAACCATTAAAACATTATTACACTATTCCTCTTATATCATTGACATAAATATGATTGAAAGAATAACACTCCTTAAAACATTCAATAGTGATAAGTATAAGGACTGCTGTTAAAACACATACATATATCCAATGATAGCAATATTAAATAAATGCCGATTCATATCAAAGAATGGAGCAAAGACATAGATAATAGTACCATATGTAATTCGGATCCCTCCCGATATCAATCGCATTCAAATTCCTTCTTCTAACTTAGAGACACTCCCACAACAAGCAATAGTGCATATCTCATGAAAGCATTCTTCATTAAAATTCAGAATATAGGCCCAGTCTTCATAAAAAAAATATATCAGAAGCACAATAGTGTGACTTCCCGATCCAAGTTTTATACAAAAATTTAGGACCCTTTCTAAAGACATGAAAGGGTCTATAAATACTATCTAAGCTAACTAATTATGAAATAAAAATGTTATGAGGTGGTATAACCAAATCATGAAGATCTCCTTGAAATAGGTCTATTTGCAACTGGTAGCATGATTCACTATTTCGGCCGATCATCCTTTGGCTTGAGCTGGAAAATAGCAAGCATTAGTTGCAATTGTGGAGGGTGACTCAGACAAGAATTCAGTTGGGTTGAATACATAGCATCATTAATTTCGGGAATGATCTAACCGATTGCATCGGTTAAACATTTGAGTGTTGCCCTTTGACTGTATGGTTTAACTAGGAAGAACCAAAAGGTGTTCCAGGTTAAACTTTGGATGCCTCCGATTAATCGCTCCTTTTTTCCAATTCTTGATTGCATGTTTGTTCCAATGCTTTGGCTGACGGCAATTTACCTAGAGTGCACTATGAAATTAAATTAGACAGATAAAGAGTATCATTGATTAACTCAATCAAATTACTGGTTGCTGATCTGCAACTTGAAGTTTCCCTTTCTGCTTTCATTAGTTGCAACTGCCATTCTAGGAAAAGAATCTCCTTGTGTGATTCTAGATTTTTAGGCAGATTTGCAGCTTGCCCTTCACTGGTTTCTTGCCAAGCAAGAAAGTTGTTTAAAGTCTGATCGGCCTGTTCCAAATTATCCCTGGCATCAACCGATTTGTCAATCATTGATGAAGCAATCTCACAGAGGGGCTCAGTAAGGGAAATATTATGACATAGTAAATTTAGCTGCTTAATCAATGCTTTATTGATCTGGATAGCCTCGGACTTGAACTCTGCTAGTTGAGGAAAACTCTTGAACTTCTCTATCTGTTGTGATAATTGAGTGATTTTCTCATCCTTCGTTTTACTCATCTGTTCATTCATTGTCTTCAACTTGACCAATGCTGTTGATAATTCCTTTTGTTTTTGCACTGCACTTTGGTCTATCCTCTGCTTCTCCTTGAGCAATTTCTCGTTTAGTTGGTTGTTTACTTGTTGCTGTGCTGCTAACTGTTATTCTAATTTCTCTATTTTTTGTTGTTTCTCTAATACCTGTGCTTCCAATGAAATAATTAAATGATCTTTTTCTTTAAGTAAATTGCTCACTTTTGATGCCTTATCCATACTAGTTGCCGAGTAGGCCCCGACATAATAAGAAAGTTTTGTGAGGTCTTCGGAAGGATTCAATTCTTCTTTCCATACCACATTAGCCATCTCTGTCTATGCAGGTAAAAGGGAAGATTGATCAAGCCTTCTCCTTTTCCTTTGTCTTTTTACTACAGCTCTATGTTTAGGACTGTAAAAGATATCTAATGGTGGTATTTCTTCTATCTGTAAAACAATTTCATCTGATGGATCCTTAGGAATTATCTCTACATCTTTGCTAGTGGGTAGGTCGTTGGTTCCTTCAATCAGAACCGTACTTGTTGCTGTCTTGTGACCAATTGTCACTTCAGGTGTACTAAAACCCTGTGAATTATCAGGATTGCTTATAATGGAATCGAATTGTTGCCATTATTTAAGGAGATTGGGATCAATTTGAGTATCTATATCCATGTGTTCACTGCCTTTTTCATATTCTTTCTCTTGTTCTTAATCCTGTTCTGGCTCTTTTCCTTTCTCGGGATTTTTTTCCACAGCAGGAGGTTTATCACCAGTTTGTTGTTCAGGCTCACTTGATTGGATTGCTCGGGTGGTAGCTAATAAGTCTAGAGTCAGATTTTGCAACCTCTGTTCTTTGAGCCTATTGAACACTTCCAGCCCTTCATCTTTATATCTGATCCTGGCCAATGTTTTTACCTGAAATAATGATTCTGATAAGGAAAGAAGATCATCAAATTCATCCTTTTCATGATCGAACTTTGCAAGTTTGGCTTGTTCAAGAACATTATAAGCAACGTTTCTAGGATCATATTGTCTGTTGGGGATGGTTGCAAGATTGAGCATTTGTATTTTTCTGCCTCCTTTTCTATGTGTTTATAATCATGGAGAGTGTAAACACTACATCTCAAAGGAAATGTAGGCCATACCTGCTTCTTAGAATTTCTAAGAGTTTTGGATGTCCCATCTGTTGTTATTTGGTAGGCCAATTCCCGAGCTAATAGCTTATCAGGCACATACAAAGGAAGGACATGGGGTCTTGTAAGGCTACCAAAAAGCCTTATATAACTGAACTTGTCTTCTTCGAACCAATTGCCAACTGTAGTCAAATCTATCCCTGCTTCCTCGGAAATCCTAGGGGCAGGTTTATAAAAAATAGCATAGTAGATAGGCAACATAAAACCATTGCAGATTTTGTAAAAATGATCTTTGTAGTGGGCTTTCCATAACATTTGATGATAAATATGGATTGTCTTGGGACCTTGGGGAGTCCATCTCGATCCAAGTACTGGATATTCAGAGTTAAAATAGAGAGTATCCATAATATAAGCACTATAATAAAAAGGGGGAATGGTCCTGGTAGTTTTGCGTGAATTTGATCTAAATTCAGGAATTGTTGTGGCCAATTTGTCGGACAAAATGGTTTTCCAATCCATCACATAACTATTGACTGTTGCTTCCATTAAAGGGACCATTTCAATGGTGAATTTAGAAGAATCATGTATCCCCCACATTCTACACATCATATCCCCGACATAGCAGTAAGGAGTAGCCAATGAGTCCACCGAGTACTTACCTGATGATTCGTGTTTGTGCTTCTCGGGATTATGTCTCCACTGCTTAATCGGGGCCGATTCTATCTCATTTTCATTCGCAAATTTTTCCAAGAAGGCTTTGTTGTACCGCTTTTCAGGTTCATGCAAGTGATACATTTTCCTTAGATCATCAAGCTGGAAGAGGCCAAAAATCCTCCCATCAATTTTGCAAAATGTTCTGTTTGAAACTGGAATTTCCTCTACCACCCATCTCACTACGTCAGTGCATGGAAGAATCTTTTCTCATGCTGTTATTATGTGCAAATATGGACCAGCTAAATCTTTAAAGGATGCTTCTGATTTGTTAGTTGAGTCAGTTGTAACTTCTTGCAATACTTCCTCGGGCCCCTTTGCTTCAATTAAATTGTAAATGCTCTCCCAACTAGTATTTCCCAGGCCGAGACATGTAGTGTCTAAGATTAGCCCTTTTTTACTAGGCCCTGGATTCTTGGCTGGTTGCACTACTGCTGTAGGAGCCACGGCTGCAGATATATTTGATTTCTTCCCCATTTGTTTCAAATTTCTAATTTGAGCAGAGTTTTGCACAAGTGATGAGAAATATGTGATAAAGAGAAATGCTTCTATAGACCAATATGAAAGAATTACGTCGATCAACAGGTGATAATGGTTTATAGTGAAATTGCCATGGATAGAATCTACAAAAATATCTTCCCTTAACTGCTTCATTGATTAGCTGTTTAACCTGTTAATCATGGTAAAGGAGGTTTTAAATGTCCATCATGTCGTTTATATGCCAAATGATTCATTGAAGCTTGGCTTATATTTCTTTGGTGGATAATCAGAAGTAAATCGTAAATCGGTGATCGGTAACATGAAAAGAAAGGCTTTAATGTTCGTTTAAAATATCTCCGATTACCGAAAGGTGATAAAATGCATGCAATCGTTTAAGTATGTTCTCGAGATATGCGCTTTATTAATGCATCACAATCGGGGCATGGGTTCGGGTTTTATTACCATTTCAATGAGGATTCGAGTATGCCTTTTAATCATGTGTTGACTGTTATCGCTGATTGCCGATGGTGATAGCTTTATTGCATCGGAGAAATCAAGGGGGGCTATTTCATTGTGATTTTTAATTTGCCTTTCCTGACATCCAATTGTGATTACCGTTTCGGATCAAAGTGAATGAATGTGTCTTTATATATGTTTCCCTTGTTATTGCGATATGCGATCTTGCGATCGCTTTATAGCAATAATGAAGAAATTTATAATTTTTTTAAAGACCCACTTTATTTCTATTCAAAAGGTTTTTTAAAGCACTTCATTTACATTAATCCTTTTGATAGAGGTTTTGCTTATGATGGGTTAATACCAAGTTATTCACACATCTAAGTTTATTTTAAAAGGGACCCATTTCATATTATGATTTTGTATAAAATTTTGATGAAATGGGGGGTTGTTGTACAACACAACACGGCCTAACATTCATACACCTTCCTTGGCTTGTTGTGCATGTCACACCCTTGCTACCAATAGGGACATCTTACTTTCCTCTACGCGTAACTGCGATCAAGGTGATACCGTATGACCCACTTCTGGGACTCCTACACCAAATGGTCTGAGCTCTAGTCAATACTTCTTACCAAGGAGCTCCCCTGACATGTTGGTAGGTCCAACACCATCAACATTTTCGAGCTAGAAGGAGGGCCAAATGACAAGTTGAGTCCTCATAATTTGTTTTGAATCTCTGCATATCTATCATTACTAACTATAGAGTTTCTCTCCCGGAGTGTATGTCTTATGGAAATAACTTGAAAATCTCGGAAGAGCTCTAGGATAACTTGTCACATAAAACATATGACGGTGGAGGCTACATAGCCTTGGCTAGGCACGTGGTTGGCGTTGTAGGCTCATGCGAAAGACATGGAATCTTTGAAGAATACATGACATGTGTGATGTTTGTCTACACGCTTTGAGGGCACCCAATGCATTGGTGTGCCACGATGCCTAAAAAATATACTCATTCTCTTTCTCATTTCGTTGTAGAGATAGACCATGATTTCAATCACTTTAACTGTAAAGAACTCAACAAAGAAATTTTGGAATTATGAAAAGCACCCGATGAATCCGTTGAACAGTTCCACACACGCTTTTGAAATCTTACATATTGATTTCCCGAAGATGAAACTGATTGGGAGTTTCTCAATGGAATATTTGAGTATCTTCTTCACATATACGAAAATACTCAATTCTTGAAATCATCTGAACCCCGCTTAGCACACTTCGGTATGGAGCTGCGCAATTATAGGCAGACACAATTGCTGTCACAAGTGACTGTCCACCTTCACCTCATCGAATAGCTCCACCACAGCAGAGTGATGTGGGAGAACATGCACACACATTTGTTGAACTGTCATGTCCTCCCACCCCACCTGCTCTTGATATCTGCGCAGGTTTGGCTTGAAATCATGTTGGATGTCACATGGATTTGTTCCCTCAAGCTCCGTCCTTGTGTTCTGTTGATCCTCTAAATTTTATTGTCTTGTGTTCTTCCATTCCGGACTCCTCACCTGTGGGGAATGACAATCAAGTTGTCAACGGAGTTAGTGTTATGCATCCAACCTACACCATCATTCATGATGAGTGTGTGTGGGAATCTAAAGAAGAACCCATGGTGAAGGATGAATCGCTTCCATCCGCGCCTCACCCTTTTTATCCTGACATCCCTTGTGATTATGCCACAGTTGATTTACCATGTGAAAACTCATTTCCGGATGTTTCTACTTCTGATCATTCGCAGGACATGTCAGATATCAGTTTGTCATTACATTGTGGAGAGGACACATCTTCCTATGAAAATCTATCCAATCTTTCATTTATCATCTCTAAAAACACATAGGGTGAACATCCTTGCTTCTCATCTACCCATCTACATGTTTCATCAAATCACGAGGATGCCGATAAACATTCTGAATTTTCTGAGCTTGGTTGTTCTACTTCTTCATCCGATCATGATATTGATTCAATCATTGTTAATCTGTCTAAGACACTAGTATACAATGATCTACATATCGATGAAGTCGAAACCCCGCAGACTATCGAGGCACTTTAGCCCGAGCTGATGGTTATGTTAGGTCCTCACTGTCATGAGGTTGGTTTCACTTCTGATCAGGAAATTTTTGAAATGCACAAGGCTCCTCATCACTCTTGCTTTGCATTAAATATCAACCAAACACCCATATTTTGGTTCCTCCACTCGAACTACACAATCCCATTGCCCTTGGATTGGAGGAATCTTACACAACAAGCACACTTGCGCAATATAAGTGGTCTACCTTCCTCATGTTTGCTTGCATGTCACAGTCAAGAGAATGCATACACTTCAAATCTACATGCAGTGTAGCACAACACCATGGGAAGTCCACAGATTGCATGCCATGCATTTGCACTCACTTATGTTCTGTGGACACATTTAAACTCAGAATGCGTTTGAATTCACTGTTATATATTTCGTGTTTGCTGGTTCACACAACTATACTATTCGTGAACCATGCCTTCACCAACATGGGTAGACCAATGCGTCGGTGGCTGCATTGGAAGTATCACTTCCCCATGCACTATTAGCTTAGGAGTAGGAGTAGTGTTTGATTTTGGTTTGTTTGCTTGCATGCATGCTTGCTTCTTACTTTGCATGTTTGTGTCTTTTCCTGCTTGTTTTCTTATTCGATTTGCTTATGCATTTACTTTTTCTTTTGCTTTTTATTGTTGTTTTTGCTTGTTTTCGTCCATAGGTTAGTTTCGCATGAAACTGTGTGCGACTCTTGAAACAAGATGGGTAAAGTACAAGAGGACTTGTGCAGTTATCAATACTTGGTTATTTGTTGTCTTGCCTCTATATGAAGAGCTTGTTATCTTCATTTCATGATACGTCGATGGAAAATACAAATTGTTTGAAGTGAACCTTGGTGAAAACACAACGCTTGCATGCTAACTAGTATCCCTTGCTCTACTTAGTTGTTTTTTGGTTAATCCTTGTCAGCTCAGTCAAGTAGAGTAAAGTGAGGGGGAGAACCTTAAAAATCACATCAAAGGTGTTATCACTCAGAATGAACCTCAAGGCTGAGAAAAGGAAACTCTGAGGTAACCACAGACCAAGCTTTAGGTCTGGCATCTAGCCCTTCCAGACCAGAGAGGGCTCTCTATTTTCCAACAAGATGTGGCTGCAATAAATGAAATCTTAGGCTGGCTATAGAGTGTGGGGTTTTTTTTTGAAAGTTTTGGGTCGAAACAGCAAGAGAAAGGATGATTGGACTATGGAGTCGATGCCAGTTTCTGTTGGCAAACTTGGGGCAAATTAAGTGCCATGTCCAGCTAGATAAAGATTGTGAATGTGAGAAGAATAGGGGAAAAATCCTCCTACCCTGCAGGCATCAAACAAAGGATGGATCTGCAACAACAGCTTTAGACGAAAGAGAATCATGAGGTTGCTCAACAGAGCATCTAGCAAAGGATGAATTCTGCTAAGACAACCATTACAACTAACAGCAAAATCATCATGAAAGGAGAATCATTACGGATGAATTCCTAACATATCTCTTAGATAATGATGAAACAAGGCAAAAAAACAAAATATGTAAGTGAATTACAGGAAAAACATACTAAACATCAACACCGTGATGAATCCCAGGTCCAAAGGGCAGAAAACTACTTTATTAAAATGATATTCAGGAAAATTTTACACAATGCAAAGCAGTCTCTCTGTTGCCAAAATCGAACCTCTATCTTTTAAAAATAATCCTATATATACTAAATTATAAATCTATTTTTATTTCCTCAACATAGGAAATAAAAAATAAAAATATAAAAAATACAATTAATATTAAAATCCTATCATAAAACAATATTAAAACTAAACAATATTCAATAAAACTCTCGTGAACTATGGCAAATAGAGTTGTTTTGAAAACCAAAATTAGTGAATTTTGGTCAAGATCTGCTTCCTTTAAGGGTGGAATTCCACAAAATCTGCCCTTTTACTGCTGTTTCAATCTTTGACTGCTAATATTAAGCCCTAAAATCTAAGATTTTCCTCAACCACTACTGGATCTGACACTTCAATTTTCACCACTAATTTTCCTCTTTACTCCATTTCCTCAAATCTAGGACTTAATTATTCGATGGTTTTATTCATAAAATATCTCACTTGTTATCAAATCTTCCAAAGTCTTGAAAATAGCAAATGTTGTACAATATTTGTTTCTTTACAGGAGAGAATGCCTAAAATTGAACTGAATATTTCTTTGGAAAAAGATTCTACAGTTTATCCTTAGAGGTACCAATGAGTATCTTATAAATATAGAGTTTTGAGAAGTCTGCTTCATTTACTTCAAGATTTCCCATGTCAAGAGGAACATTAAGTCCACGATCTAGTTTGGCAAGGGTCAATTTTATTGTAGCGATTGCATCATCCAAACAAATGTGTGGATTGCCTTCCTCATGTAATTCATATCCTAGCACAAACTTGCACAATTTTGGAGTTGTTCAATCAACCTATTGTTCTTTTTATTTCCCAAGTGTAAGCATTGTGCGTAGGGCCACATTCCAAAAGCGCAGTGCCACAACTAGATTGGCTTGGCTTGCCTTGGGTGGTATCATAAGGTCGGACTATCATTGTAAAATAAAAAGGCTTCATGTTGATTTCTTTCATACGCTTTCTCACACACTGGCGATGGAATCCCAGGTCTGGCCATTCTGCTATCAACTGTACAGATTTTCAGCTTAAAGGAAAATAAGGATTGTATGCTTGTGTTATTGCAAGCCATTCTTCATCATAATGGATCTCATGTGGCCTTGCATCATATTCTATTTCAATAACCTGGAGAAAATTGTGGCCAGGAAGACACTTATCCAATGCAAGAAATTTTGTGATAGTTCTATTCTTCCCATGTTGAACAACAACTGCAAATTTAGTGTGCAAATGTGCAGAGAACCAATATGAAGGCTTCAGCTTTTTCAAAAATTCTTCAGCAGGCTGACTCCCCAAAGTCTTGTTTTTTAATCTCATTTAAAAAAAAAATGGCTTGTGATGAAGTAAGTGCTCTGAATTTCCAAAGTAGGTTATACCACGAGGCCAATTGTGTGAAATAGATATATCTAGAGACTCCTCAATTTTCCAGATTTTGTGTAAATTACTCTGCCACTTGTATCTTTTGACCCCTTTGAAATCTGTAACTGGATTCCTATGTTGATATAGAAATGTAGCCACTTGTCTCCAATCTGGAATTACTGATTCAAACTGCCATCTGTGTGCTTATCTTCACCCTTAAGAAGCTCTGCCACCATTTAGTTTGATGCTTTAAGGTTATGAAACTAGTTTCTACATTATTGATTAGAGAATACAAACTTGACACCTACCACCTCTCATATTGGCTGTGATTGATTTTGTGCCTCACTGTATCCATGAGAATAACCAACAAAATAATTCCATCACCACTTAAACTCTGAACATCTTCTTCAATGGACTCATTCTCCACTTCTGTTGTACAACCAAAAATCCAGTCCCACTAGCTTTGGAAATAAGCATAAATTTTAGGCAATATAGAGACTATAACAATTTGAAACAAGTGACCTCCACAACTGACACATACTCAAATGATTTAGCATCATCATTTGACCAAATAAGAAAATTAGTCCTTTACTTCTCTGCATGAAAAGGTCTGATAGCCAAATTGGATTTTCAAAACTTAGCATATTTCATGCTCAATATCTATAGACTTATTTACTGGAGGTTGAAAAACTGCATAAAAAAATCCTTTGTTTTCAAATACCCTTATCACTGTAGAACCTGCTTGTACACTCTTCTTTGAAATGGAAGTTGCTACTGGATCAACAAAGACCATTGGCAGTGCACCTTTATCTAGCTTTTTAAATAAACAAAGTTGTACTCTCCCATGCTTAATTGACAAGTAAAAACAAGGCTACTACTTTTGTACAGGAAATGAAAATGATTTCCAACTTTCCCTGTCCCTGTCATGCAACCCCAAAATTAACAAGGCAATTTTCCTTTTTCTTGTACATGCTACTGGTTCATCTTTATATGCAATTCCATTCTTTAGGATATTACTAATTCTTTTATTAACCATTTATCTATGTTTGTAGGTCTAAGAGTGGTAAACTGATTTGAATTTGAGAATGGCTTCCAAAATTCTCCAAAAAATTGGTTTACATTCATTACTTTTGTCAAGTTTTCTCCTCCTAGATCCTATAGTCTGCTCTCTTCATATAGGTCTGCTTTCCTTTCATGAATATAGTACTTGTTAGAACCCTCATAAAGACAGGCAAATGGATGAACGAATATACTTCCACAGGTTTATTTGCAAGAAAACTCTCCAGATGATCTAAATTTCCTTGGATTAGCAAGATCTAAAGTCCAATTCAATATCCCTATGAATTTGAACACAATTAAAATACTATTCTCCAAAACTACCCTGTCTCTTAATACTTTTGTACATATGGTATACTTTTGGGTCTTGGGCCAATGCACTCAGTAAGATAACGTTCTTCAGTGGGGACAAATAGAACAAGAACTAATTTGAAAATTTTGTTTTCCTCCAGGTCCTCCTGCACTGCAAAACATTGAACTCTTCTGAAATTATAACATTAATCCAATCGCTTCTCATATGACACTTGAAACAATTTTTAAACGTAACTGTCTATATTTAATTTCCATCTTCATATTTATGTATTCAAGGGCCACCTCAACCTTTACTATCCTCTCAGCAGTTTGAAAAGAAATAAAAACTTAACACAAGGGATTACAAGTGAGAATTTGATTGGATTATAATTTCATCCATATGCTTAACGCAAGGGAGAAATAACAACTCTATGAACAAAATTTTGAATAATGCTAGTCCCTTAGACTTCGAGCTTGAATGGAGACAAAAACTCTGCAATGAAATTAACCTTTCTGTAACATCCCTCCTTAATAATAAATAAATAATAAACTAATAAAAATACAAAAAATAACATAATAATAAATAAAATAATAATAATAGTAAATAAACCACTTAATAAATATAAATAATAATACTAAAAAAATAATACAAAAATAATAAATGATATAAATAAATCATAATAAAAATAATAAATAATAAAAAATAATAAAAAAAATAGTAATAACCAAAATAACAAATAAAAATATAAATAAAATAAGAAAATTATAAAAAATTAGCATGCCGACACATGGAGAGTGGGCATGTGGCATGCAGACACATGGAGGTGTGCATGTGGTTTCCCATCCAATGTTTTTTTCTATTTAAGGAATGACGAGGAGGATGGAAGGGGTCTTGTTCCATCATTCGGAGGTTCTGTCTTCATCCTCTTAGGAGAGTATTGAGACTTAGGAATACTGGCAGTAGTCGTTGATTGAGGGCTCGGGGGTGGCCATTTGTGGCAGAATCCCGCACAATTGAGCCTAAGGTTGGGAGGAGAGTCGTCCCCAAAACCATGTTGCGGTAAGCTTACTTCATGCACAGGTAGGCTCACGTAAGCACTCTTCATTGTTTAAATTTAATGTTAATAAGTTAATTAGATGTTGATTGAGGGCTGTTACATATGGTATCAGAGCGGGACACTAAAGCCTATGGGCATTTTTATGTTGAAATTTTTATTTCTTTATATTTACTACTTTCATGAGAAATGTATTAAATTGTTTATGTATTAATTTTTTTTTCTATTATTAAATGCACTTAATTGGATGGTTTTTGTTATTTCCTTTTCATATCTCATCTCCAAGTAAATATTCCAAGAGTTCTGCAATATGTTTCCAAAGTTCCATCTCTCATTACCCATTTTCCTTTTTTGGTCATTAGTGGAAAAGTTTTTAAGAATCCATGCTTTTGGAGATGTTGAATTGGGTGGACTATTATCTAGTAAATAGTGAGGACTGTGATAAATTTGTATTAGCAGTAACCTTTGACACTCTTACATGCTTGGTGAGAACTAGTGCTAGTAATCTTTGTTTCAATAGGAATATGCTCACCACTATGGTCATTTGGCAAGTTGGAATTGAGATGATAACATACCTCGAGTTTCTTCGGCATTGTATCTTCTTTATATGATGAGCCTTGGGATCTAATTATTTATATTCCTAGTAAAAATTATCAGCGAGTCCTTTTGATATTGGTTTTACATCCAATTCCTGTGGGCGCGGCATGCTCATGGATTGGGACGTTAAATTCCTCTGGGCTTCCGTGGCTTTGGATCATTCTTTACATTAGTCACCCTGTGTCCCAATTTTTTTATTTTGAGTCTTCGAAAGTTCATAAATGCATTTTAATCTTAACATACAATTGATACTAGCGGGTTCTAACATGTGGACTACTAAGGATATTCTTTAACTATAGCCTATATGTACACCTTAAAGTTTATGCTAGAAACTACATCTGCCGCAAGGCAGCAAGGGTTTCTTGAATGACTAAAATTCCGCTGCCAAGACTTGAACCCGGGTCTCTCGGGTGAGAGCCGAGTATCTTAACAGCCGAGTATAAACTTGTGGATTTAGCCAGCCTCAGCTTCAATCCTTACATTTTGTTGGGTATGTCTATTGCGTCAGAATGTGAATTGTGGCAGCCTCAATTTGACTCTGTATATATTGTTGGGTATGCGTTTTGCTTCAAACCATGGGGTCCTGCTCCGTTTCTATTCTTACATCTTGTTGGTACGCTTAATGCTTCCAACTGTGAATTCGGTTGCGCTCCATTGCAGTCATATTTTGCTGGGTGTGCTCATTACTTCAAACTATTGAATTAATTTCAGTTCTTATGTATTGTTGGTTATGCTTTTCGCTTCACACTGTGACTTGGTTTGGGCCCAATTTTAATCCTTGTATATTGTTGTTTTTACTCGTTTCAAATTGGGAATTGGGTTGGCCTAAATTTCAGTTTACGCACACATTGCTTACATCCTCATTTTCACCTGCTAAAATGATTTCATATCTCCATTTCACTTAAAATTGAATTTCACTAAGTTTCGACATCTTGACCAACACTTATTTTCAAGGCTTAATCGTCTTATTCTCGCATTTTGGAGAGTTAAAATAATTTAACTATATCTTATTCAATATATGCCTTAAAATATTTGATCTAAAAGAGTGAAGGTAAGTTCAATTTGAGCAAAGCGTTACTTTTAACAAAACTTCAATTTTCATTAAAAAAAAAAAAAGATCTTTGAGCAACTTTGTTTTTAAATTATTTTGATTATATTTCATATAGCGAATTATGGTTTCAAATTGGATGAACAACTTTCTAGGATCTTCAGTTCATTGTTTTTACATCCTGTATATTATGGTGAATACGTGAGTCATCTTGCTTTGTTGGTTTGAGGTGTGCACGTCTTTATGCACACTATATTGCAGGAGTTTATTTGATAGTTAATAATTTTATCAAAGGATTGAGGAGCTTTGTTTGTTTTGTTCGAGAACTTGCCAAATTGTTTACATCTCTTTTAATTTTTGTTTTTTGAATTATAGATTTTGTGTAGTCAAGTGGATGTGTCCTGGCCACGTTGCTGGTTGGCTTGAGATGCTCACAATTTGCTCAAGAAATTAGCTTGTTTGGGTTAAAACCATGAAGGTGTTTAAAAAGTAGCGATAGCGCAGTACAGGGGAATTTTGCCTGTCTCACATTAATATTGATGACAAATGCATGTATTATACATGGCTTCTCCGCTTGGTTTGGTGCCGTTGAATACAGCCAGGTAATTTATTGGAAATGAAGACAAAGCATATAAGATTAAAACTATATACATTGAATCATTGTTCCCTAGGTTTGAATAGAGAATTAAATTGAAACGCCACGAGCCCCTCTGCATGTTTTCGCAGCTAACACGCTGAGCAGTGCGACACATTCCTTGCATGCGCATTTCTACAGTTGAATGTAATGACACGTATAAAATTTTGGTATGAAAGCATTACATATGTCGCATGATTAGGCACGTCTCACAACTCACATATATCGCATCACTAGGCACGTCTCACAACTCTGCGGACGCAATCGCATGCTTCGACACGTCTCACAGCTCATTTTCCTTTCTTTTGAAAATCTTTGGCCAATAATACAAAATGGTAAATATCAACCATTCATCATAACTTCTGAGCCTTGCCATGCCAGCACGCGCCCAGAGGACTCAGCAATGGGTCGTTATTCTTGTATTGATTTATTTTATGATAAACAATTTTGAATTAAATGGTATACACTCAAATACCTTTCCAATAAATGAAAAATATAGTCTTCGTATTAAATATATTAAATATTTGTATTTAGAGTTAATTAAAAAAAAAAATTATTAACAACCACGACGATAAATATCATCGCTTAAGGTTTTATATTTTTAAACTTCAGATTTGAACACTCGCTCTGTAGCTTTAAGTTTTATATATTTATATCGGAAAAGTTCAATCAATCAATTATCAAAACCAAATGTAGGTTAACTGGCAATGTTTTACACAATAATTGATACAAAATTTTTCATATTTATGCCATTTAAATAAATTAAATGTGAATGCTAATAATTAAAATATATCCGAATTAGATATTAGAGGGTAGAATTATGAATATATTTCAATTATATCTTAGCTGTTAGCATTCTGAATATCTTTAATATCCAGGTTTTTAATATCCGAATTAGATATTAGAGGGTAGAATTATGAATATATTTCAATTATATCTTAGCTGTTAGCATTCTGAATATCTTTAATATCCAGGTTTTTAATATCCAGGTTATTATGGTTGTGGTTTATGGACAATTCGTTAAAATCAGCTAGCTATATAATTCATTATGTTTTATTGCTACGTAAGAAGAGAATAAGGCAACCCCGCTTTATGTTTTTTAGTATTATTAATATTATCTTTGCAAGTTACATAATGAAATATGTAATTTAGAATTAAAATTATATCTTGCGTTGGAGGGGGTGTGCGTGTGCCAAATGGTAGATGAGCCCTAGTAATAACAACCAGCCATGCTTCATTTTGTTTTTTGTGCCTGGATTTTAGTGCGTCAGTTGAGGCTATTAGGTGTAGAATGTGTTATCTTTTATTTAATATTTTTTATTAAAATTGAAACCACTGTCGTTCAAATTCCACAAAACAATTCAATAGAAAAAGAAATGAAAGCTTATGTGAAAAGAATTTCCACAGATTGTCAGATGCTACAAGTTTCATTTGATAAACAGGGTTTGTTGCGCAGGTTTATGGTTTTTTTGCTAAGGCACAATTTGATATGCAAGTTCGTCCAAATTTATCATTCATTATTTATTTCCAAATTTTCAATCAAATTTATTTCAAAAATTTAATAGATTAAATGTGGTAAGCAGGTCGGCAGAGCTTCCATTTGATATAGAGGTTCGCCAAGTGCGATAGATTCACCCTAAGAGCCTTTATTAAATTGTTCCATCCTCAATATAAAGTTTGAAGTATGTAAAAAAAAAAATATCAATCTTAAAATTGGATTTTTTATTCAAAGCTAAATGTCAACATGCATTTCGGACTAACTGCCCAACAGAAAGTTTGGCAAATAATTAGATGTGATTGTTGTGACTACTTGATTAGGATGGATGTACTTTGATATCTAGAATTTTATTGTTTGATATTAGAGTGTACTCACTGCTCGGAACTTGAAAAAAAAATCAGACTCGACCAATACGAATTGCATCGAACTAGCTGAGTTATGAGTTGGTTTATAAGAACTGCTTGGAACCATGATACATAAACTTTTGTATAGAATGTATTTTTGGGTTTTATGTCTTTAAACGGTTTATATTTATAAAAGTGTAATTATTATTATTTTTAAACTTTTAGAATGTATCTTAAGTGGTGCATATCTGAAAATGACTTGTTTATAGCAGTCATGGTTTGCTACTGTAGGTTACAAGGGGTTAATTAAGTGTTCCATGTTTAAGATGGGTTCCTTGAGCAATAGGGCATGTATCTTCAGCCATGATCAGAGATGTATGGAACTTATATAACTGTTTAAGCAAACGTATGTGTTTTATTACTTGAAATTTCAGATATTATTCTATCGTTAGCAATATTCCCTTTGGCCTTTAGTCTTTTTTTTTCCATTATTCAGTCTTGGATTAAATCTGTGGAAGTCCCTAGGAGTATAATTTATCAGATCTTGTTGTTCTTAAAGCCAATTAAACTTGAAGTATGCGGCTTTGTTTCATGGATAATCATTTTCAATGTCTTTACAACCATTATTTAGTTGTCTACATTCCCTGATGTTTAGGCACGGTACATCATTGAATAAGTTTAGATTTCATTCATCTTCAGCATTCAGTTTCTCTAATTCAAGTGTTTTATTCCATTTTTGTACGCTGCATGAGGTGCATGCAAAGTGACAGAGATGTCTTGTTGTAGAATCTACTATCCTCGTGTTGTGAATCAGCTTCTTGTCTTCTTGGATATATTGAATCAGTAAAACACCCAAACATGTGGCCATTTTTGGGTGAATAATTTGTATGTAAAGTTGTATGAATCTGTCAGATAAATCCTGTAATCACCATACTTACTTACATGTCTTGACCCCGGAAGAGAAGATAAATTTTGACATCCCGAGATTCATTTTCTTTTTTTAAGATGGTTTTGAAACTGGCTTGAACTCTTGAGGTATCCTGGCCATTTATGAAAGTACAAAATGTACTTGATGCTGCCTAATGCAAAAATCGTTGTTCATTCACAACTGCAAATGACGATAGTGTATGCAAGCGGTATTTTGAGTTGTTGTACCTGTCTGCCTGCATAAGCCTTTATCAGCTGAAAGGAATATAGTATTGTTGTTCTGTAAGATTTTCAGTAGGATGCATCTAGGTACAGGCCATTTTCTGAACTTTAACCTAATAACTCCGTGAATTATTTTGCTGAATGAAAATAGATTCTTCTTGATCTATATTATTGTTATTTTCTCGTTCGATTTCTGGTACACACCATATTTTGAGAAAGGAGTTTCTAGAACGCTTGATGCTCCGTTCTGTTCATTCATATCTTTATTTGTAAATGTGATTCTCCTAGACGACTCACTGGATTCGCAGTTCAAATGTGTCAATATTATGAGAGTCTATACTGATTATATGTTTAGTGTTTGTCAATAACAATGCTGACTTCTAATTTTTTCCAGATTCAATGTCTAAAATTTTAAATTACAGGCACTGCTTGTGAATGCTTTGGCTAGCAGGTACTGTTTCTGACTTTCTCTATATCCTTTCTTTAACCAATTGTAATTATTGAGCTTGCTATATGCCTTTGATGACCAAATCCACCTATAAAAATAGATGAAAACAAAGTCCCATAACCATGAATGCTGATAAATTTATTTTGTTTGTCACATTTATTTTACATCTATATCATTCTAGGGTAGGTGTCGTGGTATTTACGACCAAATATTGTAATTGATCAATGCGGGTGTAGCTGCAACAAAGCGTAGGTAAAAATATGTTGTTCTCTTATTTAGTAATGGAACCTTAGACAGTGACTGAATCCATATGCCTTCAAGAGGCTGGAGGCAGAAAGAGTCCATCAAAATTTGGTTTGCATATCACATTGATGTGAAATCTCAGCAGATAATATTATTGGCATGATTTTACAAATACCATAAAATGTAGAGGAATGCACATCACCTTCCCAGTTTGATGGTGTGTATGTTTGTAAACATTAGATAAGGGCATGCCTATGGGAGTATGTCATGGATATTGTCAAGACGCTAGAGGGGGTTATAGATGATAAAATCTAAATCTACTTTCAGGGTGTGGAACCATTAAAGGACAAGCGAGTTGTTGTTCAGAAGGGTATATAGGGCACATATTGCATGATGAGAATATATATGTCATGGAAGGTATCCATCAGGAGCTGCTGCGGCTTATAAGTTTATAAGTTTTAAGTTTATAAGTTATATTTCATTGGGTGCTTTGATCATAAAAGAATCATAGGTAATTAATTCAATGTTAGTGCGCTAAGAAAGTGTATTTTATCTTTGTGCTAAGATATGGGATAGTCTTAAGTAAAACAATAAATTCTTGAAGATAGTTTTTCTCTTTTTTTCAAGTAGCAGACATGGATTTTTACTACATGTGCATGTATGTCTGTAGTTCTTATCCCTTGACTATCCCGAGCTTGCCTTTTATGCAGTTGTCAAGATTCCTAGTTTTTTTTCTTGAAAGCTAAAACTCTATGGACATAGGAGATTCAAATGATGTTTTGTGCTTAAGGTTGCCTTAAGTTATCTCTTGTAAGATATTGGTAGATTCGAGTGCTCTTTCCTTATGTTTAATATTTATAAGTGAATAACTTAGAAGAGTTGCAGAAGCATTACATGTAAGGGAATTGTTGGAGTCTTCATTAAAAGATAATTTTTCTCATTGGATTATTTGTTGAAATGATTTGTTTTGATTCCTCATGAAACTATATGTGAGGCATGGCATGACATTGTTTGGTTTTAATGTCATACACATTGTGGAATGACCAAACAGAGAAAGAAATAACAAAATCTGAAATATTTGCTTTCAAAGGTAAACCTATCTTCTGTTTTTGGCTAGAGTGGGCTTCTAGAATTCTCAGATTGGTGCAATTTATTGAAGGTTTATTATGTCATTATTGAGAAAAGCATCTTGTTTGCTTCTGGTAGACTAGTGCATTTACTGAACCAATGACTACTAGCTACTGAAACATAATGTTAGTATGTTGAAACTTAAGTTAAAAGGAAAAATAAAAGAAAAAAAAAGATGAGAGAACTGACATTGATAAGTACAGCAAATCCATGGGAAAGAGGATGGGAATTTCATCACAAGGACTGTTACTATTACCTGTCCAAGTGAATTCTTTATCATCTCAAGAGATTGTATTTTCAAACCATTTGTGTCTTTCCTGCCATTTTGCGGATTTGAACATTAAAGTTGGGGTTGTTAATGTAATAATTGGTTGATGCTTTAAGGATTATAATCAGAAGGGTTGTTGAAGCTATAAGGAATCAGATTGATAATTCATATTGGCTTATGGGAATTGGTGGATTGTTCATGGTTGGGAGGTGATAGTGCATCCATTCAATGATTTTTCCCAACTTTGGTTAGAACTTTTGTTTATTTTATTTTGAAGAATCGCGCATAGCTTTCCATGGATTCAATTAATCAATGGGTGGATCTTTCTGCAGATAGATGAATCATTTTACAATTAGTTATACCTCCACATCTATATTTTATTCCGCTATTGCACTCAGCGTTTAATAATCCATTTACATCAGTGGGGTACACTCATTTCATTGTCTGTTAATTCTGTGGGTTAGTACCGCTTTGCTTTTTCAGATTTTGGACACCGGAGGTGCGGCTGATCAAGCTATATACGAAGCTATATAACAAGTCTGTAAATTTGTAAGTGTATATCGCAAGATTGCACGTATTTGAATGTTTCAAATCAATATGAGGTTGATCAGTACGGACAGATTTCTCGACAAATTTAAAATTTTCTATCTTAGGCAGGAAATTTTACGCCTAATTGTATTGTAATTTAAAGGATTTCCAATGGTGTTGCCTTCGCAGGTGCGCTTGCAGGCAGACCATATAATTAATAAAATGATTATTCTTTGTGTGTTGGGGAGGAATAACCTTCCCCGTCATCCGATCCGGTTTTGGGTCGGATGGCATTGTCTCTTCTTTATGGTGTGGAATATTTTATGCTTGATTCATAATTTTATGTCATATATATCATTACTTCACCATATATCATATTACTGAACTAAACATCAATGCAACTTTTTACTGTCGTATTCTTTCTTTTTAACCATGACAGTAAAATAGTAATTGAATAAAAGGAAAATGTCATCTTTTTTGTGTTACTTTCCATAGGATTGATGGTAATCTTGTAATAGGAAAAGATTCTTTAGTCACGAGACTCGAAGCACTTCTTCGAATTTTGGTGGATATTGAACCACATCTCCGTGATTAATAGAATCTAGACCATTAGTGCTCCTTATCTTGCATTCAATGATCATTTGAAAGATAAATTAGTGGAGGGATTGGATCATCTAGTGACTCACATCACATTGCAACTTTTCTTTAATTAGCTATCCAATCTAGTATCTAAGGACAGATATATTCTTCGCATTAAGCTTCAGCAATCAGTATAACTTAAAGTCTGGTGCATTCATTAGTTCCTCATTGCTTTCTCATGCAGATTCTTTGGTTCTTTTATTCACATTAATATCTTATTATATGGTATGACATAATTGAGATATACTTTTATGATTCACTAATTCATTGGAAAAGTATGTAATCCTATAATCTTGATATAATCCTATAATCTTGATATATTGCATGCTGGTGTAACTTCTCACCACTGGTTCACTTTACAAACACAGTTTAAATAGCACTTACCTTTAGTGATCATCTTTCACCTGCATCTCGGGTTCAGTCTGATCTAAAAACACATAAATAACATTCTGCGAATGTTGATCATATTATTCACTAATTAATTGTTCGATTACTGCCTTTACCAATAGCAGTTGCTTGGCATTTCTCTCGCCCATTATTGCAAAAACACAACTCTATATGATCTTCTAGTAAATTTAATTTTTCATTGCAATTGCCATTCAAATTACATGTATCTGCTCATTTACTAC
>APFE030092387.1:131896-153423 GCA_000404065.3 Pinus taeda
AATAAAAATAATACAAAATAATAAGTAATAATAAAAAATGAATAATAATAAATAAATCATAATAAAATAATAAACAAATAAAAAAGTAATAAAAATAAAAATAGTAATAACCAAAATAACAAATAATAATAAAAATAAATAAAATAAGAAAATTATCAAAAATTAGCATGTCGACACATGGAGGGTGGGCATGTGGCATGCAGACACATGGAGGTGTGCATGTGGTTTCCCATCCAATGTTTTTTTCTATTTAAGGAATGATGAGGAGGATGGAAGGGGTCTTGTTCCATCATTCAGAGGTTCTGTCTTCATCCTCTTAGGAGAGTATTGAGACTTAGGAATACTGGCAGTAGTCGTTGATTGAGGGCTCGGGGGTGGCCAGTTGTGGCAGAATCCTGCACAATTGAGCCTAAGGTTGGGAGGAGAGTCGTCCCCAAAACCATGTTGCGGTAAGCTTACTTCATGCACAGGTAGGCTCAGGTAAGCACTCTTCATTGTTTAAATTTAATGTTAATAAGTTAATTAGATGTTGATTGAGGGCTGTTACACTTTCACTTTGATCTGTGAAAGAACATGGTCCAAAATTTGTAGCTTTCCACTTGATTTTATTCCAACATCTAAATATTCATTTTCTAGAAAACTTTTCGCAAGTGAGTTTTCCAATGACCGATCCACCAGATAAGGGTGATTGCAACACTTCCTCAATGATAGAAGGACATCCCTAAGAATCTCAGCATAATCAATTATCTTTGAACACAAACATAATGAATCACAATTCTTGACGAGTGTTTTCAACAGCTCCGGCTGCATATCAGTGAACTCCACTGGAACCCAATGCTCAATCAATTTAATACATGAGATATTATCTGATGTATGTTCATATATAATGTAATCCTTTATATTTTTCTCCATTTGAGTTCCCTCTTTCTCTATCACAGTCCAACCACTGATATCTCCTAGTTTCCTCTGAATCATTAAACACATAAACAGTTGCAAGGGGAGATCTTTGAGTTAATCATTCCTTTCCTCATATCTTTTGATCCGGGAGCCGGTTTTGGGAGTATGATATACCGTTGGAAAGTGCTTTCCGAGATGTTTCTGATGGACACACAAATGACATGTTTTTCCTTGAAGATCAACTGCAAAAAAATCTAACAAAACCAAGAAGAGTAAGAGCTCATGTTGATCCCTGGTGACAGGTTGCGAAGACTGGAACTAACATCGACCTTATTGGGGATGGCAGCTCCTTGGAGGTATGAAGAACACAGTAGACCAAGTGCCTCATCCATTGGGAAATATGATCAAATAAATGCAAACCTGGACAACTCATACTAATCCAAAACATACACATACTGCAACATGTACATAGACAAACACTGGAAACTAAAATGCTACCTTGGGCAGCTTATTTATACAAAAACCTACCCTACTTTGCAACAAGATCAATAAATCAAGTAATGTTGTAATGCCAGACCAACCATTCAGGCAACGGTGACAATGACGCTGCTTGGAAGTGCTTGAACTAGGACACAAATGTAAATGCTAACAGCCATCCATGTAGTAACTGAATTTGGTTGTGTAAAAGACAATCTGACTTATCACTCAAACTGAAAAAGTACTCAATATATGCGACAATAGGATCAAAGAAACCTAACACTGTTTGATGCCCTAACTCCTCAACACAGACCTCCAACTGCAAACTGTCAATGCAAACATCCACAGGCAGCCCTATTGTTTCTTGTTTCGAAAGAGGGAGAGTTTCCAAGAACTTTTTGGGATCTCAGAATTCATATTATTGGATCTAATCATTTAAATACTGAATCTCCTTCTCGAATTTTTCAAAAACTAACTCAAAGAAACCAGTTTTAGCTTTAGGAGGAAACTTCAGAGATCTCAAACATTGAAGAACGGTAATGAAAAATACTTCATCAGTTTCAATATCCACTAACTGATCTCTAACTTCTTTTAAAACTTCACAAAACACAGGGTTTGCCATGTACCCTACCATTTTATTTTAATGCATGAATGGATCAGTGAGTGCTGAAATCTCTGGATTGAGTTGGAGTTTCTAGGTGAATGTTTCAGCCTTCATATGTGTCTGACTGTTGTCCACCATCAGCAATCAGATCTAAAACTTGAATGATCTTTCCCGGAGAAGATCTGTCACCTCGTCCCTAGCAACGATGCCAATATGTTGTCACTTAGAGTGAACCTAAAGGCTAAGAAAAGGCAACTATGAGGTAACCATAGACCAAGCTTTAGGTCTGGCATCTAGCCCTGCCAGACCAAAGAGGGCTTTGTCTTTGTCAACAAGATGTGGCTGCAATAAATGAAATCTTAGGCTAGCTATGGAGTGCGGGGTTTTCTTTGAATGTTTTGGGTCGTAACAACAAGAGAAAGGATGATTGGACTATGGAGTCGATGCCAGTTTCTGTCGGCAAACTTGGGGCAAATTAAGTGCCATGTTTAGCCAAATAAAGATTGTGAATGTGAGAAGAATAGGGGAGAAGGCCCGCTGCCCTGTAGGCATCAAACAAAGGATGGATTTGCAACAAAGAGAATCACGAGTTTGCTCAACAGAGCATCTAGCAAAGGATGAATTCTGCTAATACAACCATTACAACTAATAGAAAAATCATCATGAAAGGAGCATCATTACGAATGAATTCCTAACATATCTCTTAGATAATGCTGAAACAAGGCAGAAAAAAAAAATAAGTGAATTATAGGAAAAACATACTAAACTTCAACACCGTGATGAATCCCAGGTCCATAGGGCAGAAAACTGCTTTATTAAAATGATATTCAGGAAAATTTTACACAATGCCAAGCAGCCTCTCTGTTGCCAAAATCAAACCTCTATCTTTTAAAAATAATCCTATATATACTAAATTACAAATCTATTTTTATTTCCTCAACGTAGGAGATAAAAAATAAAAGATAAAAAATACAATTAATATTAAAATCCTATCATAAAACAATATTAAAACTAAACAATATTCAATAAAACTCTCGTGAACTATGGAAAATAGAGTTGTTTTGAAAACCAAAATTAGTGAATTTTGGTTAAGATTTGCTACCTTTAAGGGTGGAATTCCACAAAATCTGCCCTTTTACTGCTGTTTCAATCTTTGTCTGCTGATATTAAGCCCTAAAATCTGAGATTTTCCTCAACCACTACTGGATCTGACACTTCAATTTTCACCACTAATTTTCCTCTTTACTCCATTTCCTCGAATCTGTGACTTAATTATTCGATGGTTTTATTCATAAAATATCTCACTTGTTATCAAATCTTCTAGAGTCTTGAAAACAACAAATGTTGTACAATATTTGTTTCTTCACAAAAGAGAATGCCTGAAATTCAACTGAATATTTCTTTGGAAAAAGATTCTGCATTTTATCCTCAGAGGTACCAATGGGTATCTTATGAATATAGAGTT
Organism: Pinus taeda; assembly: GCA_000404065.3. Classification (NCBI taxonomy): domain Eukaryota; kingdom Viridiplantae; phylum Streptophyta; class Pinopsida; order Pinales; family Pinaceae; genus Pinus; species Pinus taeda. The sequence continues at coordinate 135,340 of APFE030092387.1, forward strand.
TTGAGAAGTCTGCTTCATTTACTTCAAGATTTCCCATGTCAAGAGGAACATTAAGTCCACGATCTATTTTGGCAAGGGTCAATTTTATCGCAGCGATTGCGTCATCCAAACAAATGTGTGGCCTGCCTTCCTCACGTAATTCATATCCTAGCACAACCTTGCACAATTTTGGAGTTGTTCGATCAACTTGTTGTTCTGCTTGTTTCCCAAGTGTAAGTGTTGCGTGTAGGGCCACATTCTAGAAGCCTCCCTACCAACCATCTTCACAACATGTCTTTCACTATCAAGTACATAGGCTTCACTGGTTTTTCAACAGTGTTCCAAGTTCTGCATGTTAGTTTGCTTCACTCCCCTCACAGGATGCCACTCCGGACTTGGGCTAGTTGTTGGCTGAGCAACTTCCTCAAAAAATTGAGCAATCCTAGAGGGTAACCAACCTTCCCTATATAAATTGCACAAATCTACTGGGCAGCCTGCTGGGGTCAGAAATTGTGCAATCTAGTCAGAAAATTTTCCTTGGGAAAATTGCATAATATAGCCCAGCATTGTAGCTCAACCCATGTTGGCTTGATGGGGCCTGACCCAGGTTTAATGTTAATTAGCCAAACAAATCCCTACATTACTAGCCCTTTCAGCATCAACCCGCAGAGTACGAACTGAAGTCTCACCCAAAGCAGTGTGAGGGGATGCTGGAACCAAGTTTTCGTACCCTGAGGTGGTCGCGATGTCATTTAATTCCCTTTATCCCTACCTTTGCGTAGGTTCCTTCGCTCTAGGGCTTGCAAGACAAACTCTCTATTCTTTCCTTCAATACCTCTGCGAAAGGATATGATCGTCCTTTGCATAGTCCAAGCCTACTGCTCAGATACTTTCGCGCTGCTATGGTAGCGTGCCGTACAAATTCCCTAATTAATCTAAGTGCCTTTCTTATCTTGTCAAACAATTATAGTTATCCCCGCTTAAATAGATATTCATAAATGTGTTCAGTTATTTAATGTAAGTGCATTCATTTGCACACCATATAAGCATAATAAAGAAAATTCATGCATAACATATCAAGATGCATCAACAAAAAAAAGACATAGAAATTGTAGAATATCTCTCTTTAATAATATCTTCCAAGTGGTTACAAACTATGTCCGCCCTACGTATACACTTACAGGGGTTCACGCACTCAGCTGCGGACTTCTACCCTAAGCCTCTGTGCACTTAGCTGTAGAGCCTCTACCTATGCTGCAACCCAAGACTTAGACTTCTTGCTCTAAAGCTATGATTCTATTACATCATCCATCATTGTCTGTCTCCTTCAAACTACTTAGAGCTTAGCTCTTTTTATACAATACCATGGTCCACGGACCATGGGTAGTTCTCTTACAGCCGACTTTTCTTTTTCAAAACTAAGGGTAGACTACCCTTTATGACACATAACACCTTTGTGCTTCGCGACCACAAATTGTAGAGTCTTGACAATAATATTACAAAAAATGACTTAAACATGGGCTTTTAGCCCCAAAACTGCCCTTGGGGGATCCCGCTCCCAACATCCCCCCAACACGAACATCGTGACTCACCCTCGAGTCACTTAGTAGGCGCAGAGATCTTTGCGCGAAGCCCATCCAGCTCGACCCTAATGACCGCAACATTGGTTGTGCACTGAGCTGCGGCTTGCTTTGCATCTTCAACTGTTTTCTCGGTTACTTCCTTTGTGCTGTCAGCCTGAAGTTATTGTTGCGTCGCTTGCAGAGTCACAAGCTTTCCTTCAATGTTTCCTATGATTGCATAAGCTTCCTCCAGCCAGGGCTTGAGTCACCCCTTTAACATTGCTTCCTTGTGCAGTGTTGTGTCCACTTATTCCTTCAGTTGCTTGTTGGAAATAATACTGAGAGGGGGGTGAATCAGTATTATCAAATTCTTTTCAATATGCCTTCCTTAATTTATTGATCATTAACTTGTATATAATAATGAGCATGAAACAAGAAAAACAGATAGACACACCAAAGAACACCAGATATAAGGTGGAAACCCAATGTGGGTGAAAACCACCTGCTGCAATATGTCTCTATCTTCTTTCAATTAGAAACTTCTTTTACAATGATTTTGTACTGGTTCAGTCCTTTACCAGTACGCAGGATGCAACCTACAGAGAGCTACAACTCTCTCTCGTTTTCCAGTCTCTCCTGGAAGGGAGCTACAACCCCCTTTTTCTCTTTTACTTCTTTAAGGACCACGTTTCATTAATTTTCAAACAGAAATCTAAACCCAGAACTCTACTGCAATAGATAAAAGACAATCAACAATTGTTTCAAGATGAGATCACAACTTCACCAACAGGGGCCTGCGTATATCCACAGCTCTTCTGAGACAGAACTGCGCAGATCCGCATTGGTTGTTCTTCTGCTCTATGAACTTTTCTTCAGATCCGCACCTTCACTTCTGACTTACTGCGTAGACCCGCATTGTGCCTTCTTCTCGCTTGCGTACCTTGCACTTCACGCTCGTCTGTGCTGCGTGCACCCTGCACTGTGCCTTCTCCTGCACTGCGTACCCCGCACTGAGCCTTTGACTGCGCTGCGTACCCTCGCACTGCGCCTTTGACTGCGCTGCATACCCACGCACTGTGCCTTCGGATCGCCTGTGGACTTCTGATTAGGGCCAAATTTTCAGTACACCAATGTGCCACAGTCAGTCAGATCCACAGATCTATTCATGCGCTCGAGAGATCACAACTTCATAGATTCACCTTCAAATTTACTTTGATTTAGATCAAGCATTTTACATTGACAACCCAATATTTCAGATCTTAAGATATTCAATTGAAAGATACCTTAGCCAAGTGATCTCCTTCCCTATTTATAGTCAAGCCCTTATTCATACCATGGGACAAAACCATCAATAACCAATACAAGGGATCCAAACCGGGGCTAAAACAGATCCTATACCACGGGCCAAAACCATAGCATCAGAAATGGCGGGCTAAATACCACGGGCCAAACATAAGAAACCCCACGTGAACCCACTTCTCTGGCTTGAAGTGAGTGAAATGGGGTTCCGCAACTTCTAAACGGGTAACCTGCAGGTATGACCGCACCTCCTGGACGGTGAACCTGCGGGTCCGCACCTTTTGAACCATTCACCTGCGAGCCTCTTAATTTCCATCATTTTGAGAGCCTAAAAAGACCATTGCCACTTGAGTGAGTTGCCATGAAGTACAACACATGTATCATAGAGCCATACCAGAATCATAATGCCAACACTGCTTTGCTTCCTGCAGCTTGGCTATCCTATGTGTCAGCGAGACTGTTCGTATTATGCCCTTAACTTCATCATAGCACTGTTGGTGTTCACACACTTCCGTTTCTAGCCTCTGGATGTTTGGGTCCTCCTGCAAGTTGTTCATGACCTCAAATGATTGTTTGAACAATTGTGTGCAGTCTGCTACTACACTCTCCACTGCCACAACTTCTTCGGTGACATGGTCACCTGCTGTTCCTTTACCTCTGGTGGTGTTGAAGGCTAGGCCCTCGACTGGAGCTCTGTAATTTGTAGGTTCATCTCCAACTGAACCTGCGCCATCTCTGTCTGAGTGTTGCACACCCCAGTGGCCAATTTTCAGATGCGGACCTCAACTTGCTCCTCCTCTGGAATGACCAACTCTGGGACCATTCTGCATGCCTCCTCCATGACCTGTATGATCCTCTTGCTCTGGCAATTCGCCTCAGCCTCAATGGAGATGGAAACATTCCTCTACAGGGTAATCTTCTCGTTGTTTATCTTTTGTTCACTGATCACATAGAGGGTGTGATGCTCACGGGCCCTCAAATCTATAATTACTCCATCCTGCAAGAGGTGGATTGCTTCACACAGAAGCACTGCTAGGTTCAGTCCAACTCCCTTCAAAGCACTGACAGTGGCCCTATCAGCCTCATTTTCTATGGTTAGTGCTCCATCTGGCAGCACTATCACAATGGAATCCTTCGTGCACAACATATCGGCAGCCTCTAATGTGCCAATAGCCAAGCTGGTGGACAGCAGACTAGCTTGCATCACATGGGTTTGCAAATCCTGCAACCCAGTTTGGATAGCCCCTAGGATGATCTGTTGCTACTTCTCGAATTGCTACAGGGCCTTCGTGGTGACATCTCTGACTATGTCACCGATGTCATATAAGTCACCCTTCGTGAGTGTGATAGGGTCTGACGAGGTCTTGGTCACCTTGGATTTCTTTCTAGACCCTCCCTTTTCCATCTCTCTCGGGCATTTAATGTGGGCAGGTATCTCTTGAGGGTCCACGCCATGTTGCTCTGTGTCCTCTTCTTCAGTCTCAGGTGAAGGCGACCACATGCCTTTGTTAGAGCTTCACTCTGCGACACCTGTCAATTTTCCTACCTCCTTTCCTACTTGTTCAACCTGGGTCTTCTCAGCGGCCTCCTTTTTCCTTTTTTTGACTAGCTGCACCATCTTCAGCTTGGCCTCTTCCTTCTTCTTCTGTGTGGTGGATTTGCTTCCACCCACCGCTAAGTCCGTGGTGGTGTGCCACTCTACCGGCCATTTATCCAACACCACATCGATAGCATCATCTGTGGCTAGGTACAGAAAATCGTACCACTTCTGTGCAGGGTCCTTCCATCCCCTGATTGATATCCGATGGAAATCAAATTTAAAATTGGACACAGCTCTGCAGGTTAGCATATACCACGGGTGACAATTATGGCTTGCAATTGATGGCCATCATGGTATTCATTTCCATCAAGATCCAAAAGATCTTGTTGTCCTGAACGTGCTCCGCATCCTTGGTTGCCCACAACGAAGTGTACTTCGCTACTTCTGGAAGGTATGGCACGACTGAGGGGAATTGGCTCTCTTCTGGTTGCTCCCATTCTACGAGCACAATCAAAAGAAAGAACCACGCATAGTGGAAGGTCTTGCTCTACTCTTGCACTTCGCGACAGTTCGCTAGGAACTCTCCGTGAAGGTAGTATGACCAGTTAAATTGGACTCCTTCCATGCACTGTTGTGTGAGTGCGACGACAGGCGCTGACACCTCATCAGCGTGACACTTCTGTATCACCTTCCTTGGAAGGATCTACATTTCCACCTTCACAGCGGAGTCGTAGATTCTGGAGATAACGTACCCGCACAACTTCTTTACCAATTTGAAATTCTCTTCCATTGACTCTATGAGTGCCTGCTCGCCACCCTTGCTACCAAAGATCATAGCTATATTTTTTCCTGTATACGACAGACGTGTTATGCAATGAATCAACATATCGGTGACGGGTATTGGCTTCTCCAACCACAGACACCCATCATCCACCAAGCGCAGTAGCTACTTGATGACCAACACTGTCACGGGGGTGTGGTTATAGTGCGACACCAAGAGCAGGTTGAGTAATCCTACCTTCTCTACTCCTCTGAGCCACTTCCGCAGCTCCAATGTAGTCATCCCCATATTTGTGTCTATGATGTGGCACATCAGTTGTTCGATCGCCAGATGTGGGAACTTCTTGTGGTCCGCCAAGTCCCAGTCTTTGAGCTTCAATATGGACACCCATGCCAAACACAGACCAAGAAAAGTGATTTCATCCAGTAGCAAAAGGGTTTGCAAGGGAGTCTTACTTTCATGAATGTCCTTTGGGACCTTGGACTTAGGTTTGCGCAGAGGGACATACTCCGAAAACCATGTAATATGGTCTTCACCCTGGGCTTCAACCTCCTCTATTTCGATTCCCACATCCTCGTCGTCCATGGGGATGTCTTCGATATCCTCATCCTCTGCTTTTAGGTTTACAACCTTGCCTTTCTCCTGGGCAGTGGGCTTTGGTGGGTTTCATCTTGGCAACGCGCACACCGGTATGGCTGGCTGCTTTCCCTTCTTGTCTTTCATAGTCTCCTTGGTTGGGGTTGGCTTCGGTCTCAAATTTCTCAGGGATTTAGGGACCTCCACCAGTACTTCAGCCACTTCTAGGGCAGCTACTCCATCCCCCATATCAATCTCCTGCACATTCTCCTTGGCAGCCACTCCTTCAATGTCCATAGCTCCTGCACATGTCAACATGACGCTATTCACTATTGCTTGTGTCTCCTTCGACAATTGTTCAAACGTTGAACTCGCTATTATATCTTGAAAGAATTCACAGTTCATATGCACCTGAGAGTGCAACAACTTAATTCTCAAAATGCCAAGTTTTTTTTGCTGGACAACCACTTGTAATTTATAGGGAATTTTGAATTCAAATCCAATTGTTTCCCCCAAAATTGGTTCATTAATTCCAGATTGGCGACAAATTTTCAAGGATCTAAGCCATAAATTTCATCTTAAATGTTGGTTGCCTGCTCCATTTTGCCTCACTTCTGCCATATTTTCATGAATAGTGACTTTAACGGTCACTTTCCAGCCAACCTACATGATTTCTTCCTGGGTAGCATAGCTCCCTCTGCACTGCCGTGGACCCTGTGACACATCCTTACTTCGCACCATCGTCCAATCGCATAGCTCCCCAACCCGGGTAGTTTATTTTATAGTCTCGCGCCTCATTTCAACTGCCTGGAATGCTAAGACTGTGCTTCTTTCATTTAGTCACATGGCTGGACCGCTAGTGTATGGCTTCAAGCGACTGCCATTCACCTTTTCTAGGAAGGGTTCTTCATTTAATTTGACCAACTATACCACTCCTCCTTTGGTAATCTCCTTAATAACATAAGGCCCTAACCAGTGCATCCTGAATTTCCCTGGAAATTTATCAAACTTATTATCGTAGAACAAAACTAGGTCATTTACATTGAATGTGCATAACTTGATAGGTCAATCACGCGATGCCTTTTTGTGCTGCTTTTAGACCTGCTGGTGAAATATAGCCAAAAATATTTCTTCTTCGAGCTCATCCAGCTATGCAAGCCTCTCCTCCAGGGCTCCGCAGTCCATAATACCTATGAGCGCTACTATGTGCAGAGTAGGTATGATGTATTCCATAGGCATTACCACTTCCACACCATAGACAAGCCTAAAAGGGGTTTGTCCAGTCAACTTCTTGCATTTCGTTCGACAAGTCCATAGTACTACAGGTATGCGTAGGTCCCAATCACTTCACTGAGCATTGAAAACCTTGGTGGGTGCATTTTCGAGCACTTTGTTGAACGCCTCCACTATTCCATTAGCTTGTGGGTGATAAGGTGTGCTCTTCTAGTGATATACCTGAAATTTCTCCATCAGCGCGTTGATCATCTCATTCAGGAAATGCATACCATGATGACTCATCAAGATCTTCAAACATCCAAATCGCATCAGTACATGCTCAAATAGGAACTTCACAGCATTCGCGCCCGTGTAATCCTTCACCGGCTATGCTTCTTCCCAACGAGTCAAATACTTCGTCGCGGTGATAATGTATCTTACTCCTGTCTTTCCTTATGACTGAATGGGTCCTACAAAATTGATCACCCACTTCTTAAAGGGTTGCAACATCATTTTTGGATTCAAAGGAATTTCATCCCTCCATGATGGCCTACCTGTTCTTTGACATACATCACATGCCTTGCAATATGCTTTAGAATCCTAATGAAGGGTTGGCCACCACAACCCTACATGTAGAACCTTCTGCGTGGTTGTTCTCCCTGCATAATGTCCTCCTGCGGCACCCCCATGAGCGTCTGCAAGGATGCTGCTTCTTTTGAACTCAGGTACATACCGTTGCAATATCTCATCAGTCCCCATTTTGTACAGATGCCCAGCAATGACAGAGAAATCTGTCACGTGCACTACTAATTCCTTTTGTTGGACAGTGTATCCTTCTAGTGCAGTTCTTGTTTTTAGGAAGTGTATTATATCCTCAAAGTGACCATTTGCAACATGCATTGTAAATAGCTACGCGTCAGGCAATCCTTCTTCCAAGTTAGTAGGTTCCTCCCCTGTTTCGATGCGTGATAGATGATTTGGTCCCACATTCAATCGTTCAGGCTTCACAAAAACTTCAAAATCGTACTCCTAGAACAATAAGAGCCATCTGCAGATTCTCCCACCCCCCCCCAACATAGGCTTATTGACTAGGTACTTCAGTGCAGAGTGATCCGTATACATCTTAAAATGGCATCCTATCAAGTAGTCCCATTACTTTGGAGCGCATACACCATGGATAGCCCTTCGTGCTCAATGGTGGAATAGTTCTTCTCTGCTTTGGATACTTTATGGCTTGCGAACATGATAGGATGGTCCAAGCCTTCTCCGCCAGCCTGTGCTAGTACTGCTCCCAGCGCTATACATGATGCATCGACATGTACATGAAACTGTTTCTTCCAGTCTGGGAAGATTAGAATCGGTGTAGTAACTGATTCAATATGTCCAAGTTCTTTTTATAGTCATCTTTCCAGTAGAACGTGACATCCTTCTTCAACAATTTCTCCATGGGCATGGTGATCTGGGCATAGATTTTAATAAACTTTCTATAATATCCCAGATGTCCCAGAGTAGCATGCAACTATTTCAAACTCCACGGTGCTTCCAAGTTCAGTATCACCGTGATCTTCATGGGTTCTTCCATCAGTCCTTCTTTGCAAACCACATGCCCCAATAGGTTTCCAAAAGGAACGAAAAGCAGACACTTCTTGAGATTGAGCACAATCTGGTATCTTTGACAGGTATCCAACATCAAGCGCAAGCTTGATACATGGTGCTTAACCAGCCCAAATACAGTCTAGTGATCAAAATATACCTCTAGGAACTTATGAATAAATTCTTTGAATGTCGCAACAACGACACGCGAAAAGATTGCAGGCGCATTCTTCAATCCAAACGGTATTACAATGTACTGAAAACAACCCCACTCAGTTGCGAAGGTTGTCTTGCTCCTATCCTATGACGCCTTTTTGATTTGGTGGGACCTAGAGAACCCATCAGTGAAGGAATATGCTTCCTAGCTGCCTACATTGTCAAACACTTCATCCATGAACAGAGTCGGGAAAGAATCATGCACATAAGCATCATTCAATTTTCTGATATCCACGCATATCCTTATCTCATCCTTCTACTTCTTCTCTTGCACCACCATTGGGCTTACCCAATCAGATTCTTCCACAGGCTCAATGATGCCTGCCGCGAGCATCCTGTCTAGCTCTAATCAGACCTTCTTATATTTTGGATTGATACAGTAAGGCCTTTGCTTAATTGGCTTCGCGTCGGGCTTTAACGTGATCTTCATCATTCCTAGGTCCCTGATTATTCCTTTCAGATCTGTAAACTTGGTAGGGAATAATTCCTAGTATTCACAGAGCAATTCAGTGACCTTATCCACCGTCGCATCAACCCAGAAGTCTCCAATTTGCGCGAATTTGGGTTCTGCCTCCGTACCAATGTTTACTTGTTTCGTTTTCAGCGGCACGATTATATCAGGATTCTCAATCTGCGACCCTTGAACCTCACATCGACCTTCTATTTCTGGAATGTTAATCCTCCGCAGATCCTCGTCCTCTTCTTTAGCAATTACATTATAGAATTCTAAGATGCGGCTCAGCTGAGTAGCCCATTTAGACTTAGCCACGTCTAAAGGATCCTGCGGTATCCTAAAGATAATTGCTTTCTCCTCTTGAAGCTCTTCATCAATGCTGTCAAACCCGTCCTCAAAACTAAAGGTCACCATGAATCCTTTGCGTAAGATATCCAATTCGCCTATCCCATGGCAGAGCTCTATTTCTATATACCAATTCATTGCGATAACATCCAGGGTATGACGGAACAGGTGCACCCACTTAGGTTGGGGCTTTTCTCCATAAGCCTGGGTCCATTTGGCCAGATGTGCACGCAGATCATTCTTCCCATTGTACTTCTCTATTATTCATAGCTTAAGCTTCCCAAATTGTGTTCTCATCATCCTCCTACATTCACACCAATTTTCAAAGCTTCCCTTGTGCATACCTGTCCACCTTGCGAGTGTAGCGCGTAGTTCCCAGTCCAAGGCCTGGAAGCGCTGCTTTTCTATTACCTCGCTTTCAAATGCATCCAAAAAGATATCTACCTCATTCAGACCATCATAAGTAGGCAGATTATTACCTCTGATGACACACAACATAGCGACCAGGTCATCATGTTGCAATTAAGCGTAGTTACTTCATGTAACCGATTTTTCTAGTGTTCTATTTCTTTGTCAGAGTCCGAAGTGTAGGAACTCTCACGATCCCATGTAATCCATCCATCCATGGAGGGATTGACCCAATATTGGTCTCGCACTATTATCTTATATATACATTTGAGGTCGTCATCACTATCATAATTGTAGACATGTCCAGTGTAGCGCGATCCTTCAGCAGGATCGAGCGGTACTATTATGCGCAACCATTTCTTCTCAAAGATCGTGTTTCGCTCCTTTAGATTGATTACCCCATTCATATCAGTAGCCTAGTCAATTTCCACAAGCAGAGGATAGGGATTGCTGTCATCCACTATCTCTATTACTTCAAAGTCAGCTAGTGCGCTTGCTCCCTTAATATCCACGGTCACCCCTTGCAGTCGCCCCATGGGGATGATATTATGCTAATTCGCCATCCTTAGTTGAATCCGAGACCATGGCAGCGCATGTCTCCCCATCCATTCCCAAGTATGTTTTGGTAGGACATTCGCATATGAGCCTAGGTCCAAAATGACCTGATCCATTTCATACTCTCCTATCTGTACGACCAGTCTCATCTCCTGTCTCGACCTTATTTTATTCTTGCCAATATTTCATACTAGCCGCAGCTCACCCTGTGTGGTTCCAACACATCTATTGATGAGCTCTTGTAACCATTTCATAGCCCTACTATCACGCAGTAACTTCATACAGGTCTCTAGGAAAGTTGTGAGCAGAGAGGGGTCCATCTCCATATCAGGCTTATCATTGCTTCCTGAGGTGGAAGCCTTAGTGAAGCTCTTCTTAGCTTCCATGAAGGTTTCACGTGCGCACTCCAAATCGAACTCAACCTCCTTCGCCGGAGCTTTACGGACCCACGCACTATCTTTTGGTTGTTTCCCTTTGTCATCTCCCATCGTGATTCCATTTCTGAGTACTATATTTATGTTTGGATATTCTTCACGTGGCTCATACCTCATCATCTGCAGGTTCTGAGTTGACAGAGGTGGTAATGGCCCTTTGTCACATATCCTAGCTATCAGCGTAGAACAGTCTTCCGTTTCGTGATCAAACAACGTGCAATACTTACACGATGGACGTGTTGGGTTAGTGCAATCGCAGGCGTAGTGTCCTGGTCCCCCGCAATTGTAGAAGATCAACTGTCCTCGACCTCTACCAGGTCATCCTCTACCTCGGCCTTGTCCACATCCTTGAAATCCTGTTCCCACCATCCCTGTGCTTTGGTGAGGGGGGCGCGTTTTGGCTTGAACCCTATAGGCAAGAGTTCTATCCATCATCAATTCATAACTCCTACAAATACGCTCATCATGCCCTACCGATCTACAAAATTTGCTGAATAACTGTTGCGGTGTCTGTACATACTTCTGCAGCATATGATAGTTATCCGTGGACCATGGGTAGATTTCTTACAACTGACTTTACTTTTCCAAAACTAAGGGCAAACTACCCTTTATTACACATAACAAATTCACGCTCTGTGACCACAAATTGTGGAGTCCTTACAATAATATTACAAAAATTGACTTAAACATGGGCTTTTATCCCCAAAACTACCCTTGGGGGATCCCACTCCCAAGAGCGCATAAATTGAAAAAATCAGTTGGGCAGATTATTGAGCTCCAAAATTACACAAAGCAGTTAGACATGCTTCCTTGGAAAAACTATGCAATCTGGCTAGCACTATAGCTCAGCCCATAAATTGTGCAATTCTGGGCAGCAGTCACCAGCGCCTCCCAGAAATTGTGCAATCCCTCTGGGATAGCCAACCCAACTCCTCCCAGAAATTTCTCAATTCTGGGCAACATTCACTTGCTCCTCCGAAAATTTGTGCAATCCCTTTGAGACATCTAGCCAATTTCCTCTCACGAAGTGTGCAAATCCCTTTATTAGTCAATCAGGATGTTGCATGTGCCTTCAGGTTGACCAGTTCCCTTTGGGACCGAGAAAAACTGATTTGCATGCACGGGTTGCTCTTCTCGAAAAAGTAAAAGGCCAAAAGGAATCCGTAGATCTAGGGATCTATTCTTAGTAGCTAGAGCGTACATGCAAAGCTCATTTTAGAAACCTCTCACAAAGTGTCTCTTTTCCATAGATTTGTGGCATGCACGTCATAACCTTGATCTTATCAAAACTCATCAATCAGGCGCTGCAGAGATCATTCCTTAGATCAATCTTGTAGCTCTGACATCCCACATTGCATCGAGGAGTCTTCGGCACTTTCAACTTAGTTTTTCCAGGGTAAGTCTTCTTTTCATGTCTTGCGCTACGTTTCTATCGCTTTTTGTGTTTCGCTTTGTGTGAGTGTTGTCTTCTTGATTTCAATGAGTGCTTGCTATCATTTTGATGTATGTTAGCTTGTAGAAGCACCATTTTAGTTTTCATTCACATCTCACTGTTGTCACATGCATGACATTATTTTTGCACTGACGATCGCCGTTGTAGTGACCCGTTTCAGACACATGCATGTTTTCGAATTTTCTAAATCCCGAACTTTCTATTTGCATGCATGATCATTCACTCTTTTTTACACTCAGTTTCACCATGCATTTAGACTTCTCACGTTTCCAGTCGCCCATTAGCGGGTCTGGGATGTCTTAGCCCAGACCTTTCCTTGCCCGGCTAGCATTACACATTTATGGAAGTGAAAGTTCTTCCTCCCCTCCAGAAATTGCACAAATCTATCCTAGCACTAACCTCTAGGCTTGCATTGTGCAATTCTAGAAGATAGTGCCTTGCTGGCCCAAGAAACTGTGCAATGCAGTTTGCTTGTTTGCATGTCACTGCTGACTGAAATTGTGCATTGTCAATTTCAGTCCTCAGCAAGCCAAGCTGGACTATGAACTACATAGCTCCAGTAGTTAGTCAACCTCTTGACAACCTGAACTATGCCTTGCGTATTTTTGGTAGTCAGTCTCCCAAACTCCCGGTGAAAGTTGTGCAATATTCACAGATAGTCACACAGGTATGTTGCATGTTAGTCCTCTAGATTATTTTGGTTTTTGCCTAACGGATTACTTGTCATAAGTGTTGCTATGTCTCCAAGTATCACAATTGTTCATCTGCCTCTCATCAGCACATGTACAATGGCTTCCAAGAGAGCAGAGTCGATGAAACCATTCAAAGAACAACTCAAGGTGCAGTCGATCAAGTGTCTATGAAATTGCCTATCTATGAAGACATCATGTTGTTCATGGACAAGGATATCAATATGAAATGGTAGCGGCATCACAGTGATCAACACCATCAACAATAGCAGAAGGTAGCACACCTGTGTGCGACAAATGCAAGAGGAAGGTTGTTGATAGCACAGTGGCAGAGCAAAGTTGCAAGTTCATGTAGATCCACTTGTGATGAAAGTAGCTTTGGAGATTGAGGCTATCGGGTGATAGCAGAACATGAGGATCACGTGAAGGAAGAGAGAGAAACAGAGAAGGAATTGCAGGTGTTCGAACAACAACTCAAGGAAGAACATGAGCTACACAAACGAGAGAAGCAATTGCGATAGAAACATGCACAACAGGTGGTGCAACATGCACAAACTGATGAAACTGCGCCCATACAGGTTATGGACCCACCGAGCAACTGACATGGAGAAGACAAGGTGAGCAGTGTTGTCGATCACATGCAAGGGTATTCAGGAGCATGGATGTCATTGTGTGCAAGCATATGATCCCACCCATTTGGCACACTCACCAAAGCGAAGACAAGAAGCAAGTCTGACTCAAGCTGAACATGTATTTTGCAAGTTGATGCACATGGTCACCAACACGCACTCATAGATTAGCATAGACACTATGCCTCAGTATATTGTTGGTCCAGCTACACTCAAGACGATGATGCGCATGTTATTAGATGAGTTGTACAAAGGAGCCATATCAGTGTACCCAGATGCAATGGAGGCAAGAGTTCGCTTTCACCAAGATGTCACCATTGAGCACATGAACACCATTATGGGTGACCAAAGCTTGGCATCAGTTTGCCACCATTGATCATCACAAGGATGTCAAAGAGTTGGTCTCACCACAACTGTCCAAGTGTTAGTTATAACTTTCATGGCTTGCTCAAGCCTATTTTGTCTCACATGGGTACATGTGCAGATTGGATGTAATATCTTGTAAAGTGGAAGTCTAAGTGTCAATAGTAGAATGTAACAGTCATAGAGTAGTTGAAGAGTCGTGAGGGTAGGTGAACAGTCACAAAGGGGGATGTCAAGGGTCACCCCACCCTTTTTTATTTATAGTACCTCATAACTCATTATAGGTGCTTTTGGTCAGCCAAGCTTTTGATAGGAGTATCTTAGAGAAATTTTGGAGAGTATTGTAACGAGCCTTGGCTTCTCCACTGTGTAGAGCTAGTACATCTCTTTGGAGGAGCAAGTGACAATGACTGTAACGTTTCGCTATCAGTACTAGTGGTTGGTCATGGTTGTATTGTATGATTGGAAATTTCACTTCTTAATATAATCGATCCAACACGTTTCATGCATATTTCGTTATTGTATATCAATTATCTTGTTTACTCTAAATGATATATGTATCTGTTTGCTTACACATGCATGTATGGACTCTTTCTGTATAAGTATGTATGAATTTTACTGAGATGTGATGTTGGTTTAACCATCACTTTGGATTGTTAGCTTACTTGCTTTCCAGTTTGTGATGCATCTTCACTCGTGTGTTACCTTCCAAGCCGCATGCTTCCATAGGTTACCAAGGGGCACACTCACCTCAGTCTCCATGTGTTATAATTGTTCATACACCTTCCTTGGCTTGCTACGCATGTCACACCCTTGCTACCCATAGGGACATCTTACTTGCGTCTGCGTGCAACCACGGTCAAGGCGATACTGTACGACCCACTGCTGGGACTCCTACACCAAAGGTTTGAGGTCTAGTCGGGACTTCTTACTGAGGAGATCCCCTTACATGTTGGTGGGTCCAACACCGTCAACAGTCTACAAAAAACTGTGTGGCTAACATAAAGCACAAAAAGCCTTGTATTTTTCTCTTTTCTCAGGTGATTGGAAACCTTATTGAATTGCCTTCACCTTTGCATTTAGTATTTTCTATTTAATACCTATTGTTTCTTTACAAACCATAATTGGTGGAGCAATTAAAGTATTTTTCATCATGAATTTTCAAATAACCACATAGCTTAATTAGGGAGAAAAGTAAGTGGCTAAATTCCACATATGTTTTTCAAACTATTTTCCTTAAATTTTCCGCAAATCACATAGCTTAATTAGTGAAGAAGTAAGTAGCCCATTATCCACGAATCTTCCTACTAACCAAAGCATTTGTTTTAGGACTAGGAGAAAATGTTACTAGAGAAAGTAAGTAATCTTTGCTTCCCTTGCGTCTCTTAGATGGACTTGGGATTGCATATGAAAACCTTCTTGAAAATATTTGAATTTCCATCTCCCTTATTAAATTCCACATAGTTTAATTAGGAAAAAATTAAGTGGCCCATAATCCAGAAATATATTTATTTTTCCATTTAAGTAACAATTAACACTTAGCGTAATTAGAAGGATATTGAAAAGGATCATCACATATCCACATCTTATCACACTTTGTACGTTCATGTGCATCACACACCAAGTTTGCATACACTTTGTACTCAAGGAGCATCCAGTTTTTAGAGATTTGGGTACTTAGTCTATTTTGGCTTACAACATCACTCCATAAGTGAATTAAGACTCCTTAAAAACAACCATAACTTGAACCAATTAAAATTCCCCACAGGGGCCACAAAAAAAGTTATAGTTCAAATTAGGACCATTGGGGGTAGTCATCCCTAAGCCGCCATGGTCATGTTACACCATTGAAACATAGTTTTTGACTTTTTAGGGAGATTAAAATCCTTCAATCATCCCACGGAAAAGCATATCTAAGGATGACAAAGAACCAATTCAGAGGTGGTTTGGCTTAGGTCCAGTGCGTGCGGTACCTGAGCCATCTAGTTCTCAATACTGGTAACTGACTACCAAGAAGCTAAAGACTCGAATTCTCACGTGGGATGAAGTTACTTAGTGACCAAATCTAGGGAACCCTTTCCCTATAGGTGACGGTGCAAGAAATACTTCAGCCTAATTACTATTACCTTGCTTGATTCTTCGGATGCTAGAATGCATCGCTAGTTATTTCAAGATGTTGCCCCAAGACCCATCAGAACATATCTTCACAAGGCCCAATTACTTTGAGAGTAGTCAAGGTGATTAAGTCTACATAGGGATATTTATCATATGCAACAAACAAAACCCTTTTTCTTGTTTTCTTGATCACACAGTTTAAATTAAAGGAAAATTAACCATTTATATTTTAAATTTTCTTAATGTATGTGATCCAATTACATTGATATTAATCTCCTTTCCCCACCATACACAAATTAGCACACACTCTAAATTGACACAATAGGTGACCCCATGGCTCCCCGTCGATCTAGACATTTTTTAAACCTACCCCCATTATTGGGAGGTGTGCCAGGACTCCAACCATTTGGGCAGAGAGGACATCACTTAGCCACCATTATTGGTTCTTCCTTTATTGATGCATATTTTCTCAGAACTCCTCCTCGACAAAGTACACCCTTCACCACTCTAGAAGGATCCCTACATGCTACTCCCTTTTTGAGTGCATACACCTCTCCTCCAGATAGTCCCCAAGATACCCATCAAGGTCATTCTCCTATGACATCCCCACATAGGACTCTATTGAATATAGCTATCCAGAATCATGTTACGATGATAGGTAATGCACAGATTCCATTCTTAGCTTCGCTAAAACTACCGTATTTAAGAAAGCTAACTAATGACTCGATTGCCCATGGCCAAAATTGGCCATCTATGCCCACCAAGCTCCCTTCGGACATTCCAAAATTTGAGGGAAAAAAGGGTCAAGACCCAGAAAACCATTTCATGAGATTTCACCTATGGTGTTCATCTAAGAGTATTAGAGAAGATACTATTAGATTACAACTATTTCAGTGCACCCAAACTAGGACCGCTGTGAAATGCTATGTGGACCAGATCTCTATGTCACACAGGAAATTTAGCTCATTAGTTATTGCTTTCCTCACCTTCTTCCAGCTCCCGGGCCACCACGATTCTAGTGTGGAACTCCTCACCAACTTCAAACAAACACCCACTACTCACATCTCACGCCTGTGCAAAACCAATTTTGAAGATAAATTTCTCTTGGACATATTATTGAGATCCCTCACATCTGGAATCTCCAAGGACATGGAAAATTCATCCCCACAAACTGAGGAAGAATACATTAGTAAAGCCCAACATTTAGAGCTAATCTATATCCAGTTTGGGTACATTTATTATGTGCTTCCAGCCGCCCCACGCCTACAAACTTATAAAGAGATTCCATGCACATCTAATGCTGCTAACAGATTAATTAGGTCCCTATACAAAAATCACCACAACAATAAATACCAAAACCCTGGGTATTCATTCAATGGCCAAGCATATGATGCTATGCAAAACAAACCCCCATTGCAACATACAAGGTACTATAATGGTCAACCCGCACCTATGCAGAACATAGTCAATAGGGTTAACCAATACGATCCCCCACAAGGAGGCTTGTATCTTCCCCCTCAGGGGAACCAATACTCCTCTAGGAATATGGACATGAAATTTGATCCCCCGAGTCAGTACATTAACCAGGGACAAGGAAACCAATATTTTCCTTTCCCAACTGTTATAGACATTTTTGGGCACTTCAACCCCAATCATAAATTTCCATAAACTGAGGAATCCTAAGTCCCTAAAAGTGTTTCTTCACTGCCTAAAGGAACAAGGTCAACTGATTACATCATCTCCCAGAAGTTCTCCACTGAAAACTGCTCATAAATGGTCAAAACTGGACCATACTGAAAGCTCAATGCAAAGGGTGTGATGCATATCACCTTCTCAATGTACAGGGTGTGATGCATACTGTTTGGCTCCTATGTAGGG
>APFE030092393.1:0-15324 GCA_000404065.3 Pinus taeda
TTTGAAAGAGGGCACAACCATGACCGATTTCCATCGTTCCCTATATTATTACACTCTGTTATCTCAAGGAGTTGTGTAAAGGATCGAAGAAATGCAAGAGTGACATGGAAAATTAAATGTAGTGTTTGATTAGTGATGAGAGCAATAAGTTCGAGATAGTAGTAAATATAATCATGCAAATTCACATAAATACTAGCTCATTGGTTGTGGAAATGCCTATGCCAAATGTAAAATTAAAATAAATCATAAATATAGGAAAGAATTAAGGGTCAATACTCATAATAATGGTTCCATGCACTTGTTTGACCCTAGCTATGTATCAAAGCTTTTTATTGGCTCTCACGGAGCACTCTATGCCATATGTAAACTATGATCCTCTCTCCCCATGCTCAATTTCTCTAATATACCCTTAGAGGAATCCTTTATATTTCCCACTCATATTTCCATTGTTTACTGGTCACATATTCTTTTTGACATATTGTGGAATTTCCTTCTTATCCTAGTTCTGATCCCATCTCAGTGAGAATCCCTTTTCCAACTATTTTTTATGCATAGTTATTTTATTATTGACCAATTGAGGTATTTTGGAAACTTTTAGCATTTGTAATTTAGACACTCCATTTATAAAGTACCATATTTCGATAAAGGAGTGATTTGAAATATGGAAATTTGGTTAAATTATATCCTAGAGAGATAGGAAATGTGAGAATTAATTGCAAACATTCCATTCTCAGAGTTCCATCAAATATGGAAAGTGTGTTAAATTTTTGGGTTAACTTTAAAAGGGTTTGATTTTCCTAAGAGAGTGTTATATCTTTTATCCCCTTGGTTAGGCTTCATGAACTTATGGACACCTTAGTTTTGGTGTATGGTTAACATTTATTATTGTTTTGGCATGGAACTCATACCTATAAGCTTAACACTTTAGTCAACTTGTTGGCTAACTCATTAGGTATGCTCTACATGGGAGTTAGTTGCACAATTATGAGAGTACCAACTTACACAGAAGGAGCATTAGGAACATAGAGAAGGGAACTTTGTTGTGGAGGATCATTTGAGCTTAGCGATCACATTGATACATTTGATAGTAAAATTGTGCATAAAAGGATGGCATATGGCACAAATTTAGATGGGATTGAACCTGAGATTGTTAATTAAAATTTCTTTCCTTTTAGTGGTTGAATGAATCCTAGTTTGACACATATGCATGCTTGTAAAGTAGACTATTCCATGTGGGTTTTCTTGGTTGGTTACTTATATGTGCACATGTCCTCATTATGTTAGTTATCTTGTCGTAAATGGGGATTTTGATGAGCATATTTGTGAGGATTCAGACCCTATGAATGACATGTAGATTTAGAGCCTACTACTAGAGTTATTTTACCATGTACTTATGTATTCCAATTGTACCATGTATATCATTAATTGTCAATTCTATTTATTTATATTTTATTACAATTGTAAATATGAAAATTCACATGATCTATGAATACTTCAAGAACTTAGATCATGTATGCATTCCCTCCTATGGAATATTTATGTTCATTACCTGGATGTCATAGGAAAGCATCCTTGAAAATCCTTCCTACCTTTTCATTTGTTCTTTAGGTTAATCATGGCGGTTAGAGTATCTTGGGTAGGTAATTTCACATAGGCCTAATTTTTTAGGCATGTGGAAGTCACCTAATTGATCCTTAACCTTAGAAATTACTTTAATTATTATAGTATTTGAATTTTATAGGAAAAAGTGAGCTAATGTAATGAAATGAAAAATTTATTTCCGTTAGTAAATTATATGAAACTCATTGTTGATCTAAAGTGATCTTGAGATCTAATCTTAGCTATCAATCACTTTCGGGATTTTTGTTAAGGATTCAATTAATAAATGAAACTTACAAAAGGAGGGATACACTTAAGGGAGAAGACACATCTTGAACATAAGACATAGTGAGATTGTGAAATATTGGTCATTGAGTAAAGGATAGGTGAAGAAGGACTTTCATCCAAGTATGCGGGGTTTGAGGAACCATGTAATGGGTAAATAGGGATGGATGCAGATCAACCAAGTTTACTGTTTTATAGGCATTTTTCCTTACAAGGCCATTATCCTAGGAAGGGCTCCCTTGTATGGTGTTGATTGTTATCAAATGAAATGATGAATTTGAAGGGAAAAAATATTATGTGTTCATGTGTAGGAGATTAGTTTTTTAGTTTTCTAGCATTGTTACATTTTATTGAAGTGTTAAAATCTGAGATGTGTTGTTTATTCATTAGATCTAATCTTCAAGGAAGTAAATATCTATGTTTCAGAGGTTGGAAATTAACATGGTATCATATCATAACTTATAAAACCTAATCCCTTGTGAATTTCACATAGGTAAAATCCATATAGGGCTGAGCAGGGGGTGATTATACGTATAGTATATACATATATTGAGAAATAAACAATACAATATCAATGGTAAACAAACGATGGATGTAGTCTAGAGCAACAAAAACGACACAAGGATGTGCATGTTAAAAAGTGGATGAAAATATAACAGTTAGTGGCCAATAAATTAAAAGTAATAAAAAGAGAGAAAAGTACATTTTCATCGAAGGGGACAACCACACATTGTAGGTTTGGTTATGATAGGTTGTGGAAAGGGAGCCACCAACCATAAATTCCACAATCACTGTAGGCAATAGGTGTTGGGTGTAGGGATAGGGACAATGCAGCGTGTAGCTAGAACACAACTAGGGAGAACCCCACGAACAATCAAGGGTTGAGCCACACGAGGGAGAAGAAAACCCTTGATAGCACATAGAACAAGTCAAATTGAATTTCTTCATACTTGTCACTCTTACATTGAAGCCACCTTGTCTTCTTACTTGTTGACTCAAGAGTGGAATTTCATTATGAACAAACCACTTTTACTCATCTTTATAGGTTCTCATTTGGAACCATTCTTTGTGGAATTTCACATATAAGCATCATCATTCCATTCCTTGCATTTTCCTACCATTCAACATATATCACTTTAGGGATCCCAACATTTGGATACATGGACCAGCCCATCCATTTTATGCATTTCTTATTTATCAAATGTTATATCCTTTAGCACCATTACACCTCTTACTTTTGGGGTCCCATGTTGCTCAATACCCGTTGAATTGGGAGTCTAGCTTGTCCTCATAGCAAAGCTAGCACCATTTGCAATTCTCATTTTCATGATGAAAATCCATGTCCCTTTAAACTCCTCCCTCTTATGACCTCTCGGTTTACTCTGACAGAGGCCTTTGTACCACTTGTACTTCATTTTCTTAGTTGTAGCATCATTCTGTCATCCTTGTTTACATCATGAATGATGAGCCGCTATTATATCTCATGGATTATGTTCATAACAACATTGAGTCTTGTTACAATATGTCTTCTCCTCAATGTACGATACCCATTTTATGTTGCTACATTTGACCTTTAGATGTCTTATTGGTTTACTAATATGTATTTGAAAAGCCACCATGCACTTGGCCATCCCCTATGGAATTTCTTAAAACATTTCCAAGTGAGCCTTTCATATTACTCTCTAATAAGTAAAGTTGGAATCCCACCCACTAGACCACTTTCTCCTCGTGCCTTTGTTGAAGAATTATCATTGCCTTAGCTTTGGAAAACCCTCATCTATTGAATTCAACATGTATTTCAGTGGAATGGGTCGATGTCATTAATGGGTACCTTGTATCAAGCAAAGGAGAACTTATTTCCCTTTTGACTTGGTTGTTTCTCATGTTCTCGACTTTAGTGCATCATCACACGATTGAGAATCACACTTGATACATTGGTCTTTCTGTAGATTGTATCAAAATTCACCTCAAATAAGGTGGAGGAGAAATTCTCATATTATTCAGTAGAAGGCTTGGCTAATTAGGGTTTGTAACCCTCCAAAAGAATTTTGAGGCATAAAATAATATTTTTTTGGGTAAAAGTTCTACATCCACTAACATTATTCTACACATACATACTTTTCCAATTACACGCGAATCACCTGAATTAGATTAAGTGTGAAAATTTTATTCTACCCAAAACGTGACCTTCCTTTTTTTACCACTATGATTTGAGATGATGAGAAGTCAAGCCGCATTTTTCATAGAAATGGTACTATTCTTCCAAGCAGGGAGATGAGTTCTAAGGGGATCTTGAATCTCATTCACTTAGATGTATGTCAATTGATTTCAATGTCATCCATATAAGGATCATAATACTATACCACTTCATGATAAATATTCGAAGAAAAATACACCTTCTTCATGAAGGCCAAAATGAGGTCTTCAGTCGATTCTAGGAGTTCAAGGCTTAGGTGGAAAACTAGACAAGAGACAAGATCAAGGTCTTGAAGCCAAATAATGGTACACTTGTAATGACTTCAAGGATTTCTACCAAAAGGTATAGATGAAGAGGAATATGACAGTCTCATACAACCCTCAATAGAATGGGGTTATGGAGGGGAGCAATTGGCCCATCATCATTTCTACCAATGTTATGCTACATTACTAGGAGTTGTTTATGTTTCTTTGGGGAAAAGAATGTAACATTGCAATACATGTGTAGAACATTAATTTGCACAAAACATTGAAATTTTTCAGAGTTTCGGCCAGCTTTTGGATTTTCAGGTATGGGTACATCTCAAAACGTTGGGTTCCTAGAAGTTTCATGCAACATAGGTGGAACATCAATTTTCACAAGATATTAGGGGATGTGCGTATAGAGGAGGAATTCATTAAGGTGATGTAGGTGTAGGATAGTCAAGGATATTTTGTTAACTAATATACATCATATTCCTACATAGAAAAGGATGAAGTTGGAATCTTGAAGCCTAAAGAGGATATTTTTTCAATACAATATGACCTCAAATGCTTACAAGATCTTGATACCATGTAGAGGAAGATAGGTGTGAATAGAGATGTTAAGTTCAAGGAGAATATAACATCTAGGAAGTCTAATGACTCACCACTGTTACTGACCAAGGACAAGTAGCATGAGGCTTTGATGGTGGAGAATCATGCAAATTGTTCTAGTTAAGAGAGTCAACTTCCATGTGAGGAGGAGTCAATATCTCCTTTTAGTTTTGTCAAGAGATTTAGGTGGTTTGAGTAGGCATTGAGGGATGTTCATGAGCATGTGTAGGTTCATAGGAGCACATTCAAGGAGTGCGGACCTTTAAGGAAGTTTCTAAACTACATGGCACTAATGAGCAACATCGCCCAAGAGGAAGTATACTTGGATATTGTTAAAGGAAATCCATCGTAAGGGAAGATGCATAGGACATTGTGTCAAGAACAAAGAGACAACAAGTTCGAGGAAGAAGTACCTTTAGAAAGCTCCTTAGGAAGTACCTTCCTCATTAGGAGGGAAGTGTTAGATGATCAGAGTAGTTTGGGCATATACTTTCACATAGGCTTCTGTTCCTAAACATGCAGAAGTCACATAATTTAACCTTAACCTTTGCAATTATTTTAATTATTAATGTAATTGACATTTATTAAAAAAGTAACTTACTCCAATGAAATGTAAAGGTTATTTGTATTAGTTAATTAGATGGGTTTCAACCATTCATATGAGGTGATGATGATGAAATCTAATAGAAAGAATCAATGACTTTGGTGATTAAAATTGAGATTATAGTCAACAATTCAATTTTATAAAAAAATAATTGTCCAGACTACTAGAGTTAGAAATTAACAAACCAATGATTAAAATAACTCCATGTTGCAGCTTTCATAGGACATAATTTTCTGTGAGCTACCTTCGGAGCGTTCTGTACTACAAACAATGCTTTGACATAATCAAAGCCATTGGAAACCAAGTAAAAATTAAATTTTCTGGGAATTTGAATGCTTCAGCTTACACAACTTACGAAGGACGATTTCAGGCTAAATTGTTTCACCTGCTCTTAAATATTCAATATCCAACTTTTAACGATTTGACTATTTTTCAAAATCTGCAAGCTGTCCGGCTACAAAATTCAAAACAACAAAATTCAAATAAACTATGGTATTCACACAACCATATCACGATATGGATGAAGATGAAATTCCCTGTGCACTATATTATGAGTATCAATTATTAAACTTAAAATGTATAATAAATAAAAGAGAAATGTCTACCTGTTTGGCCTGATGAGGGCGTCACATTTGCAGCAGCTGATCGGACAGAAAATCGATTGGCGCAAGCATCCTTAAAGTTCTGTGAAATAGAACCAACTGTGCCGAATTGTGTGAATATTTTACATCGTTCTGTTCGGGATTAGCCTGCAGAATATAAATATTTAGAAAGAAATTATATTAGAGTAGAATCCAAATTTGTGACGGAGCTCTTAAAGCATTTCCAGTAGAAGGCTGCGAGATAGGAACGCAGAATAGGTGCATATATAAATAATTCTCAGAGCGGTAAATATTAGAAATTCATTAGGTAAAAAGTCTCTGCCTATATAGCATGTACCCCCAGGAAGAGAAGCTCACTGCTATTATTAACCAAACAGAAATCCTTCGCATGTGTTTAATAATAACCCTTCTCATATTTATATTTATTATTTTATATTTCTTTAATTTATTAGTTTATATATTTTTATGGAGTATTAATCTGTAAAAATGTTTTTGATTTTTAATTATAGTTTTTTTAATAAGAATAAATATTTTTAGAACATTTAAGTATTAGATTTATATATTAAATTAACTCTTACAACATATATATCAACTTTATTAGTATATTAACTCTTACAACATATATATCAACTTTATTAGTATAGTTATGTGAATATCTTATCTAATTAAATTATATAATAATATGAACATCTTAATATTGTTACATAGAGTAGAAATTTGCTGACAAACTTTCTAAATGTGCCCTATTTTAGTGCAAATTTCTTAGCAAAATAAAACTAGTATACATTTCCTAATGTTTCTATACACTATTTTGCACTATCTTTTTTTTTCTTCTAATTATTCAATTAAATCTGAAATTATGTCGAAGAAATGGTTACATTGTCAAATGAGTTTAGTTTATGATTTCCATTAACCCAACAAAATGAGGCATTGGTAGCAACAAAGATATCAGATGAAAAACAATAAAATGAATAGATTGACATTTAATATTAGCATGTTTCACTGTTAAATCTATTGAATAAGAAACAATTGGGAAAGAAATTTTGATTTATTTTCAATGGGGTATATCTTATTAAATAAATTATCTTGAATTAATCAAAATATATGCAAGCAGAATACACAATATAAATATAAATATTGAAAATGAAACTGATATTTGCAAGGTCTTACCGCATTATATATGGAAAAAAATTCTGGAAGATTTCGAGGGGAAATTATTGATAAAGAAACACCGCCCTGACATGAAAGTACAACAACATTAGCATGTACAAATAAATGGGCTTGAATTAATTAAAGATATTTCACAAAGTCTAAAAGCATAATGTGAATCAAAGGTACTTCAAAAATTCTAAAAGCATAATGTTACCATATCACTAAATGTTGTTAGAAAAACTGATACATGGACATGCTATCAACATACCTCACGAAATGCCTTGGCAATTGTTTCTAGATCAACCTTCCATGGCTGTATTACCGGTTCTTCATTTTCAATCTGCTGAGTTAAACAAGCTGGCCGAGTAATTACCATTGGAAGTGAAAATGGCTTAGATGCCGCGACCAGCACACAATGCATTTTTATTGTATTTGTAGTTTGAGTTGCAGTTTGTCCATAAGGACACATCTGATAATCCTGAAGCATTGAGTACATTTCAGAAATTAAGTAAACCAAATAAATGTGTTAAGAAGTAAATATTTGAACATTACAGAAAACCCATAAAGATTCTATGTTTTAAGTAGCATCATTTTGAAAAAAAACATAAATGAATTTGTTGATAGCCATCATTTCCAAGCTCTATTATTCTTCTGAAATGAACATCTCTCGTACGCCAAGTTGGCAAAGAAGCTCTCTTTCAATGGAAAAATATACATCCCTATTTTCATGTTAATAATATAATAACCTTCATCATAATAATATAATAATATAATGCCTATGCTTATACATTCCTATGTTTAGCATCAACATCGAACTCTATATGTAAACTTTAGCTCCACTCTACTAGTTTTTCAAATACTTCTCATTCTCCTGTGATATGCCACGTGGCCTCACTATCTACTAGCCACATACCAATTGGTATGATACTCAAGGAAAGGTAGGAAACAAGTGAGAATTGTGTCTTAAACTTTTGTCCCATATTTTTTCTTGGGAAAACAAAAATGAACGTGTACAAATAAAGAAAACTTTAGTAAAGTGCTTCTTCTGTCATAAACGCGAGACAAGCTAATTTTTGATAAGTTATTTAGTGAATCAAAAAGTGTTTTAAACATATACAAAACTAACCAAACCATCAGTTACACTAGCTTGTAGCATGAAACTTTCACCTAAACCCTAGATGAAGAGAACCTGCATTTACATTCATCTTGCCAAAGGAAAAAGGTAAGAAAAATATTTTTAATTACTTGTGGACAATCTTAGGATGGAAAGAAATTACATTGCAAGTATAAAATTGAAAATTTGGTGAGTTTGGACAAGTTTTAGGCTGCTTTGGCACAAGCACATCGTAGTCTCTAGAAGCGCAGCACCAAAGTGCAACTTAATGTCTAGAAGTGCAAAGCCAACCTCTGAAGTGTAGCACAGCCTATGGAAGTGCAATGCCACCAAAGTTTTACCAATTTAACTCAAGAAACCCACGTTTTTTCATTAATGGAGGGGAGATCTCAATGAACAAAGGAGGTTAGGAAGCAAATGAAATGAGTTTGGGACCTTTTCGATTTTTATAGGAAAAATATGATTCCCTTTTGAATGAAAATGGGCCCCACATACCTTTCCAAAACATGATTTTTCACCTTTTAAACTAGGACACTTTGGAGAGCTAAAACCTAAGTTTCTCTTTATCTTTTTGAACAAAGAGACTTCTTCTTCTAGAACCTTGAGATTGCAACCATAAAGCACTTATGAAAATTCATCAAACTTATACAAAGAGCTGCTTATCACAACTCATTTAATGTTGGATTTATGCATGGAATGAGGATGGACCTTGAAACCTTATTGACTTAATGAAGACATGAAACTAAGTGAAATGTTAATGAAATGGTAATGAAAATGATTGATATAAAGAAAACATCATTTTTATTATGATTCCTTCATATGAGTGAACTAAGAGATCAGTATGTGTGATTTTTCCAAAATAATGGAGACATTCCTAGACAAACTAGTGAGTGAACAAATTTTACTATGAAAACGTAGTGACATGATAAATTTGGCCTTGAGACTCCTAGAAAACTTGGTAAAAGCATATTTGATCACTGGTGGGAGGCAGACAAGACTAACACTAACAAAAGGTAGAACTCTCTTTGATAGGATTTAAGAATCCCTTTCAAGGGTTTCACCTTATGCTCTCACTAAAGGAACCTATAGAATATACATTTAATTGAATTTGAATGTAAAAGCACATTTTTTTCTTTGGGAAGAAAGGGAAAGAAGCATAAACTAAATAACATCACCTCAATATAATACAAATCAACATGAAAGTCAAGTATTAAATATAAATGTTATTTACATTCTATCCAAACAGAGGGATGAGGTCCATTTAGATTATTTAAAAGCCTATGTTCAATCCAAGATAGATATTTTAACTTTCAAAATAAGTGGTTAGTTTTATACCGTTAAAGCTTCAGCAAGTCCTCCTACTATGTCAGACTCTTCTCCATAGCCACCTCCAGAAAATTCTATTTGTGAAAGCCACTGCATGAAGTGTGTCAAACTATTTGTCCAGGGGCTCCGCCTTGGCCCTCCCACTACAAAAAAAATAGAAATGTCATTTCATATGTATATATATATAAATAAAATGTTGAATAGATATGTTAGCTCAACTAACTTTTCAAACCAGTGAATTGCAAATACATGTAGAACTATGTGAAAATATATAATATTATATTATAAAATAAAATAAAATAAAAGATATAAATAATTCACATGGCATTTACATATCACTATCACGTCCATTTGTATAGAATACAATTAGTGCCATTTGAACATTTGGTTTTTGAGGAACACAGTGCAATAAAACAATACATTTATGTAAAAACATTTAAATTATCTAACATTACATACATAACTAAAACAAAATTGAAAAAAGTTAAGATCAAATAATAATAATAATAATAAATCAAAATTCTTTCCACAATTTTCCTTTTTCCTCTAATAATTCAGCCTAAGTCTATTATATTTATAGACAAAATCTAGAATAATATTATTTCAAATTTTATGTTCAATCTACTTTTACTCCAATATAATTCATCCACTTTGTATAACCATTAACCCTTTCTCCTGGACAGAGAAGTTCTAAAATATTCCAGTATCTAAAATGTTCCTAGATAAATTCTAAAACATTTCGAAATTTGCCATCAACCTGAATTCAGAACCAAAACATTACCCCATAAAAACTCGTTGCCAAACCATTAAATTGATTAAGGGAATCGATCCATTAATAAAAAGACATTCGTCTTACAGTTGGTGCCAAACCATTAAATTGATTAAGAGAATTAAGATATTCATCTTACAGTCAAGCAGCTTTAGAACTAAGAAATAAATAAGTTTTGCATTGATTAAGGGAATCGAACCATTAATAAAAAGGCATTCATCTTACAGTCAAGCAGCTTTAGAACTAAGAAATGAGTAGACATGTACCTGGTCATCCTCGTATTCTCTAGTAAAAGCGCTGCACGCAACGGATAACATGTATACAACCGAGTGAGAAGACAGAAGCATTCTGGAAGTATGATAACAAGCTACCAATGTGGTAAATAATTCTACTATTCAGATAAATAACGTCACCTCAAAATTTTTTGAATGGATTCTGTTCGAAGATTGCCCCAGTATGGAGCGAGGGCTGCTGTTCCTTCCACCACAAAGACCAAGTGTCGTTCATTTGAGGTCACCTCCGAAGCCATCGATGGCACGAACGTCTAAAACGATCTAATTGATGGCTTTTTAGGAGTAATGGATTCGCCTCCGCAGTCACGCCTGGCTCTGAAACGCGCAAGATGGCTTTTAAGATATTTTAAACTCCAATAATGGATTCCCTCCACAGTCACGCGTGGCTCTGAAAGGCGCAAGATGGCTTTTAAGATATTTTAAACTCCAATAATGGATTCGCCTCCGCAGTTATACTTCGCTCCGAAATAACATAAGAACGAACAGAATAATTTGTCCAAATCGATCTGAGAGATAGGTTTGAGTATATATATTTGTGGGAGATTTCATTTTAGGGTTGGTTTTACCCTAAACTGAATTTATATATTCAAATTTTTTTCACAGAGGGGCAATTAACTCATTTTTTAATAATTTGACCTAGTTCATGGTCCAGAAAATTAAATTTTTTACGGGATCAAATGTCTCCGAAGCCCATGGGTTAGATTTTGTTAATTTAGCCGGCGAGCAAAGGTGACAGGTCCAGTTACAAATCTCTTCGAAACCCAAAAAGTTAAAACTTGCTAATTTAGTCGGCCGGCCGCTCGATCTTTTTTAGTTGATGTACCTCGTTCACGTTTAGAAGAACAAGC
Organism: Pinus taeda; assembly: GCA_000404065.3. Lineage (NCBI taxonomy): Eukaryota > Viridiplantae > Streptophyta > Pinopsida > Pinales > Pinaceae > Pinus > Pinus taeda. Next base: position 11,644 of record APFE030092393.1, read on the forward strand.
CATTTAAACTTAAAATTTCTAAAAAGATATTTTAACGGGAGGAAATCAAATATAAAAATATAATTGTGGTACATTGTCATGATTCGATCTACCTCGTTCACATTTAGAAAAACACATCATTTACACTTAAAATTCCTCCACAATTATTTTAAATTGACTTAAAATTTCTAAAAAGATATTTTAACGTGGGGAAATCAAATATAAAAATATAATTGTGGTACATTGTCCTAGAATGATGGGAGGCTCATTAAATTGTAAAGACAAAGCCAAACGTCCCACCTTCGTTTTTTAAGCAAAATAATTATTATAATACAAACCATTAACCACGCTCTCTTTATCTTTCTATTTTGGGGGGGTTTATTTATTTGGTCTTTGTCTTAAAAGCATTGCGAGGGGCTAGAAGAAATTAATCATCGTAACGGGTCCACTTAGCGGCCGTTGAGGGATAAAAAAAACGGTTAACCCAATAAGCATGTGTTATGTTCACTCTCAAGTGAGAAACTTAATTTTAAAATGTTAATTGGTTTTAATATTGAATATATTTATTTAATGTTTATATAGAAAAAGCCTAAGCATGATTAGATGTTTTCCCATTAAGTTTTGAACCAATAACTTCTTTTATATTGTTAAGTGCCTTAACAAAAGGCTCTATTATCATCTATTCTACACCAAGTAAGCTATATCAAAAAAATTATTACATGTTAGACACTACTTGAGAAGTTATTATCTTTATGCATGTTAATTTTTTAAATAGATTATTAAATAGATTACTTGAAAATTAAAATAACATTTCATTTTTACTAACAAAAGGCTCTATTATCATCTATTCTACACAAAGTAAGCTATATCAAAAAAATTATTACATGTTAGACATTACTTGAGAATTTTAAGTTATTATCTTTAAGCATGTTAATTTTTTAAATAGATTACTTAAAAATTAAAATAACATTTCATTTTCACTCTATCGGGATGAGCAATGTGGCAGGCAGAGTAATTAATGGGCGATGGTGTGTAAGGCAGGACAGGGCAGCCAGGTCTCAAGATATGATGGTCACAGGCAACTGGATCGGTGAGAAGGATCCCCGATCAGAGCGAGAGGACAGCAGGGTACCGAGGAATGACGGTGGAGGTGTCAGGACGTCAGACACAAGGCAGGGAAATGATTGCGCGAAGGCATGGGACAGTAGAACGGTCAGGGAGGTGGAGTTTAAGTGCATGAAGAAGGGAGGCATAAGGAAGAAAGGGTGGCGAAGAGGGACGAGAGAACTTGCATGCAGGAAGACAGGAGAGAGCGAAGGTAAGCGGCAGAATACAGCCAGGAGAGAGCAATGATTAGGAAGCAGAGCAGAAAGAACAGGGACGCACAGGCCGAAGCCAAGAAACGAGGAAAGAATGGCAGCAGAAGGGAGCAGGGCGGCAGGTAGGTGGATGAGAAACAGGGCTGGAGATGGGGACCAGGGCCGAGGGGGCCAGGACGTGAAAGGCAAAGGAAAATTGGAGGAGGGTCCTGAGCAATTTTATATTCCTGTATATGAAGTTTCTGAGGACGAGAGCGAAGACAATGAAGTTGCTTTTGAGACGGCAACAGAGGGGAATGTTAACCGCGATCGAAAGGAGAAGATTACAGGAAACAGAGCCATCAAAAGAGGCCGGGAGGAAGATGAAGGTAGACAGGAGTTGGGTGATGAGGAAGGGAGAGGCAGGTGGAGGCGAGGGCGAGGACGCCGAGGAAGGGGAGGCCAGAGTAGGCGGGGAATAGCTGACGGACGAAGCAGGTGGGGTCGCCGCTGTCGCGAAGGCACAATGGAAGACGGGGAGACCAATGCGGGAGCGAAAGGAAGACAGGGGAGGAGGACTATAGAGACAAGGGTCTGAATAGCTGAGAGAGCCTATAATGAGAAGACAAACCCGAAAATCAGAAGAATAATTGAGCACTGGGAGGAAGAGGCCATTCAAGCACAGTCTGAGGAAGAAATGGAGGACTCGATGCATCTTATGCCGGATCCAGGCCATACCCGAGGCTGAATGACACTGTATAAGCAATCCCTTCACCTATATTGGGTCATGAAAAGACTTATGGCTAAAGCCATGGAGCAGATAGCCTTAGAAATGGCTAAATTGTCACAGGGAATACCAAACTTGAAGAAAGAGCTGAAGAACATCCTTATCACCCTACTCATGCAAGACAAGAGGCTGGAGGATCTTCAGCCTCAACTAGAGGTGAATGGCTTGGTGATCAAGAAGGAGAAGGAGCGGCAAGAGGACGCTGGGAATCAATGAAGAAAGGCATGTTTTTTTATGTAGGTAGAAAATGCAAATTTTAGTTTCCTTTAGCTATGTATACTAGTTATGATAAGACTTACTTGCAACTAAATGTCAATAGTAATAGTTACAAGGTGAATGTTTACAAGGCCTAGAAAGACAGCATGAAAACCTTTTATTTTTGGTCAACAGTCAAAAACTATAGGTGGTCAATAAACCCGGTTTCCCCTAGGGGCAGGATGAGACCACCTTAAGATTGTAATGGTTTCAATTTTGATAATAGAAAATGGTAACTCCTAAGCTTACAAAAAAAAAAATTAACATTTCATTTTTATTATCATTTTAGTGAGAAATTTACAAACTTTTTTTATAATTATTTAGAAATAATGTAATTGAAAGTGATGAGAGGTAGTCCAAAGTTGTTACACCGAGAGGCTGTGTACAACTATATATAAGGTGTAACATAAAAGACTCTAAACATATTTTAATATAGGCTCAAATGAAAAAATAATTCAAAGTCGAAATGATATGGGGATGGGGAAAAAATTTAAAATGTTGCTCGATTAAATAAAATGTTAAAAGTAATAATAAAAGGTTAAAAAGTAATAAAAAAAGAGTTAAAAGTAATATAAACCCCAATAGCTCAATTAATAATAACAAGTTAAAGTAATAAAAATAATAAAATTTAATTTTTATTATGGTATTTACTCATGAATAGGTTTTGTTACAATACCAAGGGCTAATACCATGGATTATGAATACCACATGACCAAAAACCATAACTTACTTCATAGTCAAAATATTTTATAACAATATAATAAGATTCTTAACCATGGATATTCGGCCCCACTTTGCTATTAATCTTATGAACTTGTGAATATGCTTACTTACAATACCATGGATTATCAATACCACATGCCCAAAAATCATAAACCATAACCTATTTTACAATCAAAATATTTTATAAATATTGTGTTTTAATTTTAGTTTATAACACTTTTTCATTAAATCTAAAAGAAAAAAGTTATTGTTGCTTTTGCGATATATCTAAACCCTTTATCCTCATCACTATTAAACATATTGCCATATAAATTAAATCAAGGTAAAAATTTAAAATGTGAATATCTTTATAGATTAAGATGTAAAATTGAATATAATTATAATAAATATTATTAATAATAAACATAGATCCAACTTAACTAAGGATCCAAGCAATTAAATCAACAAAAGTGACTAACAATAATAGAGAAAAGATATTGCATGATTCTTTTAAGTTTTTCATTATTGTATTTTCTTTGACATGATTGACCCAAAATATAGGTTTAATATTATACAACCAATTGATTTTTTTTTTTTTTTTTTTTATTTAGATACTTTCTTAAACACAATATAATGGGATCAAATTTAAGTGAGAGAGGG
>APFE030092396.1:0-19518 GCA_000404065.3 Pinus taeda
CTCGGGGGTTAGTAGATCCAGAGTAAAGATGGATCTATTCTAGTTTAATTCCCCCATTTAAATAGCCTACATTCCAAGTGAATACCATGGGTCAATACCATGTGCCATTTTGGTGAATACCATGGGTCAATACCATGTGCCATTTTTATTTTTATTAATACTAATATTAGGGTTAATAATGTTTTTTGCATGTATTAATATAAAAAAATTAAAAAATGTTTTATTTGTTTACCATACCTCTCATTTATTTATATTTTTATTAATTTACCATACCATTCATAAATACAAGGTGACTTCTGGAGTAAATATAAAAAAATGTTTTATTTGTTTACCATACCTCTCACTTATTTATATCTTTACTAATTACCATACCTCTTTTACAAATATGGTATTTGGCCCATAGGATTCACTTAAATAAAACCTCTTTCTTGAGCCTTCATAAATAGAACGAGGGTTATGGACTAAATATAAAAAGATGTTTTAATTATTTACCATACCTCTAGTTCATTTATATTTTTATTTATTTACCATACCTTTTGAGTAAATATAAAAAGACGTTTTATTTATTTACCATACCTCCACTTTACTTAATTTTTATTTGTTTACACCCTTACATGTATATAATCGTGACTTATGGAGTAAATATAATTTTTTATTTATTTATTTACCCTACCTCTCATTTATTTATATTTTTATTAATTTACCATATCTCTTTTATAAATATGGTATTTTGCCCATAGGATTCACTTAAATAAAACCTATTCTTGAAAATGGGCGAATGGATTCACTTAAATAAAACCTATTCTTGAAAATGGGCGAATGGAAGGTTGTAACTCCTAAAATAAGGTTTTTACCCTCTCCCTTAAAATAAGGTGGGCTATTTGAGGTGATTTATAAAAATGTACTATGATACAAAATATTCGCCCACTAAAAATTTAAAACCCCTTAATTTCCCCAAAGGGCGAACATTCGCCCCTAAAATTATCCCTGCTCATGATGTAGATAAATTTCCATCATATTGTTTAGGTTTTAGAACCCAAAATCTCACCATGCACCCCAATTAGACTTTGACTTGACCATTGCCACGTGTCAAGCTTCATGAACGCCACATGGATAGTAAGGCACATTTTGCCCCTATTCACCATAAAATTCAACAGACGTTTTCTCCCTTATATGGAGGCCAAATGCGAATTTAGTGATACCACTGGAATCAACACGTCGAGCTCTTCGACTTGGCACTAATTTTGCGAGAAAATGAGACATAAAAACGCTGCACATGTCGAGAACAATTTTTCTACCTAGGACCATCTCGGTCTTCAAACATATAGTAAATTTCAACTTGACTTAACAAGATCCATTATGAATCACACTTCCCAACAAAAAGGAATTTTGGACCTACAAAAGTTTATTACAAACATGCATCAATATAAAAACCATCTAGACCCTAGTTACAGACTTGAATAGACCTACTAATGCGAAGATAATTTACAAACACATGTTTATACATATGGCATAAAATCAATCCAATTCCAAGTAGGAGAGTGTTCTGGAGACTTACGTTCCTCTTCTCTAGGTTGTCTTGTTGTCTCTTGCTATGCTTGTGTTGGTGTTGTTTCATAGGGTAGCATTGAAAATGTGCTTTTTGAATTTCCTCTCAGCTTGCATTGAGGACAAACTCTTTCTCTAGAGTTTTTATTGGTCGTCTTTTTGCTGGATTTTCCTGCGCTCTGTTTTGATGATGTTGATTCCTTGTCTAACTGAAGCGAAGTATTCTGAGGACGTTTCTTCACTTGTAGCTTTGCATCAGCTTTCCGTGGCTTACTCCTTGTAGCACCCATCTTTTTGATGAAAAACGTTTACTTCTAGAATTCCTCTACACAATGTGTGTTACTCCAACAAAAGGTACACAGGTAAATCCTTCTTATGACTTTCAACATAAAGTTCTGATTTAAGGACTGACCTTCTGAATCACTACTAGAGTTATTCATCTGTTTACCTTTGTGGTCTTGCAGCTTCCTCAGCATCAGGTCAGGGTCCAGGGACCAACATCGATCTGCAATGTGACCTCTCTTCCTGCAATAGTCACATATTGATATGTCATAGCCCAAGCCTTCATGTTTCAACCTTTCCAACACAGAGATTGGTTGGAGCCTGCCTTGGCCATGCTTGTCGAGGCCTTGTCCTTCTTGATATCCCATCTTGTTCATTAACGTGATACCCATTCCTCTAGTATGCCTCTCAAATGATCCAATCTCGTGGTTTTTGAAAGCCTCTTCCTTCTTTGAATCATTTCTTGGTGAGGCTGGTGCATAAGGAGATTCCTTAGAAGGTGAAGAAAAGGGTCTAATGGCTTCTTCTACCGATTGTGCTTTTTGAGTGGTAGACAGAGATGAACTGTCTTCATCCTCCTTATGAAGAGGCAACACTTCATTTTCCCCTCAAGTAGATGAACTTTGAATTGATAAAATATTTCTTCTTCAACTCTTCTGCATGGTTTTAATCTTCACCTGTAGTCTTTTCTTTTCCTCTTGCATAGCTTTCACCATTCGCCACAATGCAACATTTTCCTGTTGAAATTGCTGGTTGAACTCTTTAAGTTCTTATAATCGAAGTTGTCTTGATTTTTTACCCATTTTTTCTCTTCGTGAGGACCTACTCTAATACCAAAATATGATATGAAATTGTGGAAAAAGATCACTACTTGACACATGGAAAGTTTTGAAATGGGCCTTTCAAGATTGTGACTTAATTCAACTAAGCAAGTTAACCATAAAGGACACAACACACATAATCATGCAACATCAAATAGAAAGGCACCAAGATTTTTTATGGAGTTCACCCCTCATGGGGTATGTCATCTCCGGGCCTTTCTCAAAAGGCTAGGCCACTCGTATTTTAGTGATTAAAAATAGGTACATCAAAAATTGCTAATACAATTGCGACTATTTCCCCTGTATGGAAACTCTCCCCTTCAGATAACTCTCGAAATTTCCCTTGACATTCTACAAATGACGTGTCTTTTACAGCAAAATTATAGTCTCTAACAATGACTCTGACCTCTACTGAAATCGAGCATGTGATTATCAATAATACATTTATTATTTACCTCATCTCCACCTGACTAGGTGAGACACAATTCAGGTACAATATTCTATGGAATTTGATGCTTCTGCTGACAAACAAGTATTGCCGTTGAATTCAGAGCGTGCCAAAACCCCCATTTTGGCTCTTCAAGTGTCCAATTCAGCTTTCCGTATGCTTCCAGAAAGCCAAAAAACTAGCTTGACCAAAAATTCAAGCTACAGGATTTTCGGATGTTGCAGTGGCTCCACACCTCCTGACACTCAGAACTACACTGCAACAATACTCTGTCTTTCTTGACTAGAATGCTTGTCTTTTCTTCCTGACTAGCTTGTGTTAGGATGGTGCTAGACCTCCTCTTTATATCATTTTATAGTGCTAATTTTGGAGTTGTATGTAACAACATTACATATTTTGGTTATTCGAATTAAATCGAGATATCGCAATTTCAATTACAACTCATATGCATTGTTAAATTATTGGACAGTGACTTAAACCTTATCCTAAGTTTTTGAATGGTTGTAACAACCATGAATCCGCATGATTAAACATGGAAAATGGGTTTTAACACTTAAGGTTGGCACATTATTTTTGGTCAACGTTACAAAGTGTTTCAATTATATTGGTGCATCTTACATTACCATATATAACTTTACTGCACTTGTTGTTTGCAGTCCATTTGAACTTCATCCTGTGGCAGGTGATGTAGCCAATGGCAATGCAACCCTGTGCCATATTTGATGCCACCATACCACATTAACCGTACACCAACTTTTGAATTGCTTCCCCGATGGTTTGGTGTTGACTCATCATTTCACTCGTGGCATATGCGCTACTTCGGTGGTTATATAACCATACACCCAGATGTCTAAAGAACCATAGATCCATGGCTTGTGAATTGGGCAGTGAGTTTGCATACATACTCATTGGTTGGTGGTGACCTACTCCCCGAAAGTCACGACAACACTCCAACCCATTGCATGACCCATGACATGTGTTGTAACTGAACTCCAATGATGTTGACTCTGTGCCACCTACTAGTGCCAACTTCGCGCTATTATTCCTTACATGCTATATAACTAGGCCACATACTATGCGCTGTCATTCCTGAAGTGTTATATCATTGGGCCACACAACTACCACCTCTGCATTGTATAAAAGCCATAGTATTTGTTTTAATATATATTTTCCATTGGACTTTAATATATATGTTTTCAATATGGTTTAACACCATACTATATATACATCATACCATAGGTTTGTAACATAAACCTTCACGATCAGAGTTGACACCATGTGTCTTTTGCACCCACCATGTATGTATATATAGTTTGTACATGTAGTTTGTAACCCATATACCACCATAGTTTGTAAACCATATATTTGTGGCCCCTTGGAATATGGTTGTAAACCATAGTCCTGAACCTTACATTAATGCACTAAGAATAGGTTTAATAATCACCATGTAGATAAACGTCGATCATAGTGTTTAGGTTTTGGAACCCAAAATCTCACCATGCACCCAAACTGGACTTTGACTTGACCATTTCCAGGTGTCGAGTTGCATGAACGCCACATGGCTAGCAAGGCCCCTTTTGCAAATTTTGACCATAAACTTTAACATGTGTTTTCTCCCTTGTATGAAGGCCAAATGTGAATCTGGAGATAAAACCAGAATCAATGCTTCGAACTCCTCAACTTGGTGTTGATTTCACGAGCCACTGGGATGTAAAAACCCTACACATGTCAAGAACCATTTGGCTACCTGGGACCATCTTGGTCTTCAAGCATATAGCTAATTTCAACTTGACTTAACGAGATCCATTTAGGATTAAGAAATTTGGGAGAATGATTGGGATTCTGGAAGCTTCCCCTTCTATGAATTTCCAGAAGTTGTTTTAACTACTTACCTTGGATAAAACATTCAAATCCTATCGTTCCTTAATTTAGAGTTTTCACCACTTATCCTTTGTTCATATCCCTCCATCAAAGGTGATCTCTTACCCTAGATTGGTAAATGGATAAGAACTCCCAACTTACCGTACTTCTCTATATATTCCCAGCCTTCTATGTGGTTGGGGGTTAGCATTTGGAGAGTGATTATGCCCTTATGATGATCTAGTGAGTGGTTATCATATCATGCATTTAGGGTGATTGGAGGTGAATATTGTGACAAGGAAAAGACAATTCAACAACTTGGAGGAGCTCTTCTATAATATCAACTACTACTTAAGGTTGTAATCTCTTTCCATTTATATTAATGCAAATAATTCAATGTTTTCCTATATGTGATGTTTTTATTTCACTTATTTCAATACCATGTTGATCTATTGAATGAAGTACTTAGATGATACTGAATAGATCTCATAGTTTCTTGGCTTGTGTTATCTCACTATGCAGGTTCTCATTTTCGCATTCAAAGCCAGAATTGGAGCTTCTAAGCTAAGGAAGGAGAAAAGTGTGCCAAGGATTCCAGGCAGGCCTCGCTCCATGTTCTAGGAAAATCGTTGTGTTCCTTGTCTCTATGTTTTTCTAGGTTAGCCATAGACCTAGGGGAGATACTTTTTTCTGCAATCGTAAATCTCGTATAATAGAGAGAACCCCAACATGAACCTGCGATAGAAGTTGGCAAGGCCTAGAAGTATATAGAGATTTGTTAGAGTGGTTGGGCTGGCCAATCCTAAAAGACTTGTGTCTTGGTTGGGTCCACATGCACACCCAACTCATCAATGATGTACCCCAAATATTGAACCTGGGTCATACCAAAAGTGCATTTCTCCAAATTGGCACACAACTTGTGTTGCCAAAGGATTTGGAGGACTTTTCGAATATGGTGGAGGTGTTATTCCCAACTATGGTTGAAGATAAGAATGTCATCCAAATACACCACCATGAATGAGTTGGAGAGGGGTTGCAAGATGTTAGCCATCAACCTCATGAAGGTTGTGAGGTAATTTGTCAAACCGAAAGGCATGACTAGCCATTCGGAAAGGACCTCCTTGGATTTGAAGGTAGTCTTCCACAGATCAGAGGGTTCAAACAATAACTAGTGATAATCAAACTTCAAGTCAATATTGCTGACATATTTGGACCCTTAAGCTGGTCCAGAAGGTCATTAATCCATGGGATTGGATATCTGTTCTGGACAATGATCTTGTTCAACATCCGATAGTCAATACAGAGTCTCGAGTTCTTGTCCTTCTTCTATATGAACATGACCTGGCTCCCATAAGGTGATGAACTTGGCCTGATGTGCTCTTTCTATAATAGCTCTTGAATTTGCCTCTTGATTTCATCATTCTCCAAAACATAGCGTTGATAGATTTGTCCATTGGGTAGCAGCGCGCTCGGGGTTAGATCAATGGAGTTCTTGACCTACAGTGTAGAGGTACCCCTATGGGTGAGGTGAAGGTGTCCCTGTACTCCTCCACGATCTTGTCCATCTACTTCTGTTGTGCGGAGGAGCCCTGTCTAGAAGTCATGGCCACAATATTCTTCCTTCCTTGAGGTGAATCATAAGGAACACAAATTTCCCAGTCTAGGAAATGATCTTACTGCATTACTTCGTAATGATCAAATAAATGGTGATAGACGGTGCTATATTTAGTATCTTTTACAACTTGTCACCCAAACTAATAATAATAGTGTGAGGCCTAGACTCATACACAACATGTTGCTTCCACAAGTATGGTTGGCCTAATAATACATCACAAACTTCAAGAGGATCAACATCACATAGTACCTCATTTGTGAAGGGCTCAATGTTGTAAGGAAGGCGACATTGTTTGCTGATGCAGATATCTCACCCTTGGTGAAGCCAACCGATGGTGTACAACTCTAGGTGTGGTGTGGTCGGTAGGCCCAACCGCTTCATGACCTCTTCTGAAATAAGGTTCTTTTGGCTTTCGCTGTTGAAAATGAACAGCAGCGGGGAACCCTTCACCCACATCTGTGAATGGAAGAGGTGCTCCTCGTCCTCTAGATCTTCAGGATCATCCTTCTAGATCTTGGGGGTGGCAATGGTGGCACTAGGCTCCGCATCAATAATATTCTCCCCTTTTTCATTCCCTTTTTCGGTTTCTAACTGATCCAAAATGGATTTTGGATAGACTCCTAAGTCTAAGTGTTTCTCACAAAGGAAAATCAAAGTCCAAGGAATTTCTTGGAAATAGCCCCATGGCAGAGATCTTTTCATTCTGAATCTACTGCAACTTGAATCGGAAAAAATGGAGAACTTTGTTCTTTGGGAAAAGAGGCAAAATACCCTAAAATGGGCAAAAAACCCTTATAAAGGGAAATCGCATCGGAGGAGGTCCAAAAGGTGGACTTAAGTGGAAAGGGGAGAAACCCCTGATTGTCGATCCCCGACATATCGGGACAGGGGCAGATGTATGCAAAATAACATAAGGCAAGGACTCGAGCCGATGCGAAATTACGATTGCTAAAATCGGCAGATCGACATCGACGATGACATGTGACAAAAGATGGACCCCTGGGCCAACGCGCCTTGCGATTGCAATATATCGCATCGCAATGTTGCCTCGTAGTGATGTAAAAGGGGTGATAACGTCGAACTCGATGAACTTTATAGGCTCGGTTCAATAAATTTTGAGTTCCGCCATAAAGGGATTTTCTTGTGTATAAGCGCCTTTCAATGTAAAACTCGAAATACAAAGGAAATTGCCCGAAGTGATAAAGCGGACCCGAAAGGGAATTATAAACATGATGTCATGTTATTTGAGTTCCGATAAAATCGGGCTTCAAGTGGGCCTCAGGCGGTAAGCAGTATTGCATTGGCTCTGTCTGATCCCATACAATGAACGACGCGTGGCTTGGTGGAGGAGCAGAGAAACCGCCTTTTCGGGCGAGTAACCTCTGTACCCTTAAGCCACCCAAAACCGCATGTCAACCGTTGGATCGGAGATCACCCAGTTTGATGGTGGAGCTTGTGAAAGTGACCCAAGGCAGATCCGATGCGATATTAGGGTGATTTCGATATAATTTTAAGTTTGATTAAAAGGATTTTGTTGGGTTTTTGAATGCTTTCCCATGTATTTGGGATCTCGCCCATTACGTTAATGCGATGCGATATAATGCCTAATGGTGGACCCGATAGGGATTTTTGGGGCAGTTGAATGGGATTTCAAGTCTGAAAATAATGTCGGATAGTGTATTTTGTAGACATTCTCTATGTAATGGGATTTTTTCAATTTTTGGGTTTTTCCCTATGAGAAGGCCCCGAAACCTCTGTAACTGCTCCTGATCATCATGCCATGCTACAAGCAGGCATTTTTATAGGAAATGATGCATTTTTAAGCCACGGAGCTATAGAGCCAGATGGCCAGTCTAACTGACAGGGAGCAAGGAAGTCACAGAAGTGCAAAGAAATGATGATACACAGAGAAATGACTAAGGAAGCCGAAAAGCCAGAAAAGTACCTCAAAGGAGGCAAAGAACTCAATTGAGAGTGAAGTTAGAAAGGGGGAAAGAGCAAGAGAGCAGAGAGAGCGAAAGCTACTGTGAAGAGTGGCTGAGGGAGTCTTTGGGGTCACTTGGAGGTCAAGTGAAAAGCCAGAGAGCTGAAGGTTGCAGAAAGCTCGATAGCCAAGAGCTTGAGAGCCAGGGGGATAAGATGGTGTTTTGAACCCATTGTGCTTGGTGTAAACTAGTGGAGTTGAGCATGGAGCTTGTAAAAGAACTTAGACCATAATCCTAGAGAGCCTAGTTGAGTTGACTAGAGCTCAAGGAGATGTAGCCCAAGAGTTTTGGGTGAACTCCATATTAGACTTGTTGTCTTATGTGTGATGCTCATTTGCTGCTTTGTTTCACTGTTATATATTTTATATCAGTTTAAGAAAATCAATTTACATCACATAAACATATTAAAACAAACATAAGCACATACCTATATTTTCAAGAACTTATTAATTCCACATTGGTTAATCATAAAGACTTGGGAATATTTAAGCTTTGGAAGTGGGAGAGGTTCTTGTAAGTTAGATAAGAAGCCTAAGTGCCCCATTTTGAGATCAGGTGGTATCGAAGCTTAAGATTGGTTAACCTCACCTTCAAGAAGGTGATATTAAAGCTAGGGATACTAGAGCAAGTGGTATCAACTCAGAATGCTTGCTTGACATAGAAAAGATTGCTTGTCTGAAAGGTGTTTGGGCAGTCAAGGATTGATTGTCTGATTGATGTATGCTTGTTTGTAGACTGACTATTTTCTGAGTTTGTAAAGGTGAAAGGAAAGCTATTGATAGCTCGATCCAGGAAGGACAAGAAGGAAGAAGGGATGAAGGCATTCTTCTATCCCAAAGGACCTCAAGGAAATCCTTAAAGGATAGGAGGTTTGTTGCAAAAGGTTGCTTGAATAAGCTCTTTATTAATCTTGTTTGAAGTTGACTTTTGTTCAATGGCATAATGAGAACTTTTACAAGTGTATCCTCAAATTCCTCCTTCATCACAAGACTCTTTGATGGAGCCATGAAGCAAGACTTGTTCATCATGATGGACAAGGTGAGAGAAATGTATGAGGATGGAAGGAAGAGAAACATACTTAGAAAGCGGTTGAATTCCATGAAGGAAGAGAAGCAGTTGCTTTCTGACAAATTGCAGGAAATGGAGAGGCAACTTCATATTTCAAATATGAACCTGAAAAGGATGCACGAGTTGGAGTCATAGCTCTTTGTTTCCAAAGAAGCCTTGGTCAAGTATCAGCTTGAAGAAGAGGTAAACCATTTCAGTTTGTCTTCAAATTCCTCTAAGAATGTTTAAATTGGTTCTTTTGAAAAACATACTAGACGCATAGGTTCCAAGCTAATGTCCAAGATGGGCTATGAAGGAAAGGGCTTGGGAAAGCATGCACAAGGTATTGTTGAACCAATAATGGTTGAGGAAAGGCCTAAGTATTTAGGTCTTGGCTATGGACAGTCATATGGAGAAAGTTCCAAAGCTACCATGAAGGCCATTGAAACAGCTCCAAGAAGGAGTTGCATTACAGAGTGTGAAGATTGTATTCAGGAGGAATGCAATGGCTTGAAACATCATTTGCAAGATGCAGGTGTTCATAAGCACACACTTGAACCAGAGAGTTGTGGAAAATCAGAAAGCCTTGAAGAGATTGATGGCGTTCCAAAGGGAGCCACTTTTTCAGTTGCTTCACCTCCTCATGAAGGCAATAAAGGGGAAAGAGAAAGTTATAAATCTGGTTCTAAACATATTCCTTTTGATTTTGCAAAGCATGATAATTTTCCACTTTGAAATGGGAAAAGAATTGCATGTTCCTTTTGTGGTTTGGATAACCATCATGTTTCTAGATGTTGGAAGAGAATGGCCACATACAGGAAACTTTTGAAGGAAAAGAAGTAGAAAGCCAAAGGTCCATTGGACAAGGAAAATCATGATGTTAAGAGGATGCACATGTGTTGCACTTACTGCCATAAGAAAGGGCATCTTGTTGAAAGTTGTTGGACAATGAATATAGTAATGCTTCCACAAAAGTTGAAGAAGGTGGAAAGAGAAAATGGCAGAAATGGAAAGGAAGATTCCATGAATGACGTGTCTCAAGATGATTCACATGTTGATGCTGATGTGCAAAAAAAGGTAGCACCTTTGAAAGGGATTGGTAAGAAATGGTTATAATTCTTATCCAATTAAGGTTGCATGTCTATTGATGCATCTATTTGCATTTCTTTGTTGATGAGATGCAAGTTGCAAGATTTTACCAAGAAGGTGAATGGGGAAGTTGAGTAGGAGGCTCACTTTGTTGTTGCAACGTTATGTTCATTTCAGCTTTGAAAGTATAGTGTACTTAAGCGAAAGTTGAAGGATGAAATGCATGCATGAGCATGAGATGCATGAACACAGGGATGTTGATGTTTTCCTTGTATTTGAACATGTATGTGTAATTAAATTGCAGGGTTGATTGCTTTGACATGCATGTGATGCAATGTTGACTTGAGAGAAGCTAACTTGATCTCCAAGATGGAGATAATATGAAGTGTTTCATCTTTTGAAAAAGATTCCTAATGGTCTTTTTCTACATGCTTGAGTTGAAGGGTCATTTGTTTTAAAGGCATGCTTTTAGGCCTTGTTATCTAGTCCATAATTTGTATGCAAATGTAAGACATGGAGGTGTTCACAAGATGTGAAATCCGTTTCTTTTGTTGAAGCAGAAGTTTAGTCCATCCAGTTGTTGTCTGTGTTTCTATTGTTGTTAACAATTGTTGTTGATAGCTTTTCGAACAAGTACAAATGAGAATTTTGTGAAGCAGATGTCACTTCACATTTGTTTGAGCCACCTTGGATCAATGATCAAGGTAGAAAAGTTCAAACTACCTTCTGTGACCATCTAAGCAGGAGTTCTGCAGGAAGGCAAGGAGGAAGGCAGTTCTTCCTAGGAGGACCAGCACATCTAGGAAGGAAAGTGGTCAAAGGCTTTGGTTCAGAGGCACTATGAAAGGAAAGTGTGTGGAGGCTAAAAGAAGAGGGTGTTGTTACTCTCATTTACTGTTCAGATCAGTATATCAGTCTTTTGGAGACCAAAAGTTCTTTAGTGGGAAGGCATGATCCAAAATGGATTTTGGATAGACTCCTAAGTCTAAGTGTTCCTCATAGAGGAAAACGAAAGTCCAAGGAAGTTCCTGTAAATAGCCCTATGGCAAAGATCTTTTCATTCTGAATCTATTACAACTTGAATGGGAAAAAATGGACTTAGGATGCAGAAGTTATTGCAGAAAGAAGATGCCATTTGTTCTTTGGAAAAAGAGGCAAAATCTCCTAAAATGGGAAAAAAACCCTTATAAAGGGAAATCGCATCGGAGGAGGTCCAAAAGGAAGACTTAAGCAGAAAGGGGAGAAACCCTCGATTGCTGATCCCCAACATATCGGGTCGGAGGCAGACATATGCGAAATAACACAAGGCAAGGACCCGAGCTAATGTGACATTGCGATTGCCGAAATCGGCAGATCGACATTGATTATGGCATGGGACAAAAGATAAACCCCTGGGCTAACACAACTTGTGATTGCGATATATCGCATCACAACGTCGCCTTGTAGCAATGTAAAAGGGGTGATAACGTCGGACCCGATGGACTTTATAGGGATAGTTCAATAAATTTTGAGATCCTCCATAAAGGGACTTTCTTGTGTATAAGCGCCTTTCAATGTAAAACCTGAAATACAAAGGAAATTACCCGAAGCGATAAAGTAGAACCGAAAGGGAATTATAAACGTGGTGCCATGTTATTTGAGTTCCGATAAAGCAGGATTTCAGGTGAGCCTCAGGCGGTAAGTGGTATTGGGTTGGCTCCGCCCGATCCCATAAAATGAACGACGTGTGGCTTGGCGGAGGAGCAGAGAAACCGCCTTTTCGGGCATGTAACATCCGTACCCTTAAGCCGCCTGAAACCGCATGTTAACCGTTGGATCAGAGATAACCTAGATTGATGGTGGAGCTTGTGAAAGTGATGCAAGGCAGATCTGATGTGATATTAGGGTGATTTCGATATAATTTGAAGTCCGATAAAAAGGATTTTGTCGGGTTTTTGAATTTTTTCCCTTTCTTTTGGGATCTCACCCAATACGTTAGTGCGATGCAATATAACGCCTAGTGGCGGACCCGATAAGGATTTTAGGGGTGACTGAATGGGATTTCGAGTCCAAAAATCACGCCCGATAGTGTATTTTTCAGACATTCTCTACTTATTGGGATTCTCTCAATTTTTGGGTTTTTGCCTATGAGAAGGCCCCGAGACCTCTGTAATGCTCCTGATCATCATACCACATTACAAGCAAGTGTTTTTATAAGCAATGATGCATTTTGAAGCCACGGAGCCGAAGAGCTAGATGGCCAGTATAACTGAAAGGGAGCAAGGAAGCTGCAGAGGCGTAGAGAGATGATGATATGCAGATAAATGGTTGAGGAAGCCTAAAAGCCAGAATAGTACCTCAAAGGAGGCAGAGAACTCAATTGAGAGCAAAGGAAGAAAGGAGGTAGAAGCAAGAGAGCAAAGAGAGTGAAAGCTATTGCGTAGAGAGATTGAGGGAGTCTTTGAGGTCACTTGGAGGTTAAGTGAAAAGCCAGAGAGGTGAAAGTTGCAGAAAGCTAGAAAGCCGAGAGCTTCAGAGCTAGGGGGATAAGATGGTGTTCTAAACCCATTGTGTTTGGTGTAAACCAGTGGAATTGAGTGTGGAGCTTGTAGAAGAACTTAGACCATAATCCTAGAGAGCCTAGTTGAGTTGACTAGAGCTCAAGGAGATGTAGCCCAAGAGTTTTGGGTGAACTCCATATTAAACTTGTTGTCTTATGTGTGATCCTAATTTGTTGCATTGTTTCATTGTTATATATTTTATATCAGTTTAAGCAAATAAATTTACAACACATAAACAGTTTAAACAAACATAAGCATACACCTATATTTTCAAGCACTTATTAATTCTGCATTGGTTAATCATAAATGCTTCGGAATATTTAAGCTTTGGAAGTGGGAGAGGTTTTTGTAAATTAGACAAGAAGCCTAAGTGCCCCATTTTCAGATCAATGACTTAGAATCAAAACATGCATTTGATCTAGAATCCTTCAGCTCAGCCACCAATGACTGCTTGGATCGACACTCACTTGTGTTGTGAGTGGGGCTCGTATAAAACTCACACCATTTCCCTACGTCCTTCTTTGTCTTCATGGTGTTATTCTTCCCTTATGGCTTCGACAGGTTGTCCTGGGTTGCCCCACCTTGGATTTGTCCTTTGCTCTATGGATTGGGGGCAACTTTCCCTTACTTCAGACTCATGGACCTAAAGTCTCTCTTATTCTATTTAAATTTCTGCTCGATCTTGACAACGTATCGATAGGAAACACCAAGTGGGGAGATGTTTAGGAACTCCATCTCGTCTTGGATGTACTTGTGTAAATAATCACTGTACTTGAGTACCAAATGCTACTTAGAATCCTTGATACCTAGCTTCCTGCAAAGGGTATGGGAAAAATTTTTGAACTCCGACACATCTTGGTCCCTTCCCTGCTAGTCCACTTTATGTATTTATATTCATAGCTCTCGACAGGGTAATATTCTTCCTTGATGGCATCTCAGAAAGAATTAAAAGTTGGTGCGGTTGAAAAAAAGAGAGGATTCCCTCTTGTCCTTTTATTCACAGTAGGTTTCCCACTAGTCCCTGACATGTGGGGCATCTTTGAGAAGTGAAAAAGTAATCGTTTCTCGATCTTAAAAGTCATGAAATGAAAAATATCCTTCCAAATGATTTAACCATATATCTGCAAAGTTTTCATCTATCTGGCCTTAAAATATGGCAATATCAAAGTTAACTTGTACCTTAAAAGGATTGGCGCCTGTAGAGTGGCTGCTAGATGAAGATGTGTTGCCTGTGGTAGCCACCGAAGGATCTGGACAAAGTTATCCATCATCGCCTTCCCCTGTCGCTCGAGGGCTTCTTCGAGCAATATTTTGAAAGGATCTCCTGCCCCCTCATCTTTCTTTTCTTATGCCATGGGAGGCTGTCAGGGTTTGCGAGGATGGTCTTGCAAAGGTTTAACCTGTTTGAGCCCTAACTCCTTATACCCTGACCTTGTTGGGGACATGCAAAGAAAAACATAGAAAGAGAAGGTCGCTCTGATACCATTGATTCAAACTTACACAGGAATGCAAAAAAAAAGGAAATACACATATACACAAAGATACAACAAAAATGAAACTTCATTTCATTAATTTCAAAGAACTGAAATATGCTTACATAAAGAAATGGAAATAAACTAGCTTGGGCAATGGTAGCTTATCTCTGAGAAGATATGTGGTGGCTACATGCCTCCAATCTATGTTACAATGAGGCTCGAAGGCCTATTTATTATTGAGAAACAATGGAAAAACTTAAACATCCAAAAAGCTAACCCTAGTAGATGAAGTGCCAAAATTATGGGCCCCGTTTGGGTAAATTTGTACATCAACTTCTCGGGGTCGTAACTTTGGCTTATGATCTTTGTTTGATGTGCACAATACCTCGTTAGAAATGTCTATCTGAGGATTAAAAATTTAGACTAGAAACATTAATTAAAAATCATGATTTTATGTTTTCCAAAAAAACATCGTTTAGGGCCTCAAAATGGTTTTGGAAGTTGAGGACCCAAAAGACTGCCAAAAATAGTAAAATATGCTACAATTAAGGAAACTGAAAAAATTGAAAGAAACAATGGTGGAGGTCTATGTGGAATAGGCAGGTGGACACTAGTATCCACTTGGATCACTATCACTTTTCTACTCTCCCTCAATATATCCCCTCACTCACCAACTCATTCTTCCCCAACCCCCCCTTTTTCTCTCTCCCTTGGCCCCTCTATCTCCCTCTCTCTCACCTTCCCCACCACCTTCCCCACCAACTTCACCACCTCAATTCCATCCCATGCTCTCTCTTTGTCTCTCCCTTTTTCTTAAAGTATCTCCCTTTGTACCTTTATCCCTCCATCTCTCACACTCCCCACCCCCCACAAAAAAAAAAAACCCGTCGTAACCATTTCCCATGTTAAAGTCACTAGTTATAGGAACACATGCATGTTCCTAACACTAGAAACATGCACATGGTTTTGGAACGAGGAGAATGCATGTGTTGTTGGTACTAAAAATGTAGATGCACTGGGAAAATGCACACATTTTTTTTAAATTTAAAATTTTCCGAGAGGGAATCCTAAGTGCACGATGACTTGACTGCTTCAAATCTAGGTTGAGGATCACGAACCTTGTGGTTTGGGCCATAAAAAGATCAATTTTTGAGAGCACGTACACACACACAACTTGTTTTTCTATAAGTTGTATGAATTTATTGTCTATAGAACTACATACATAAATAGATTCAACTCTCTAGATTCTAAATACAATTTTTTCTTTTAAATTAATAGTTTTTACTATTTTTAACACATTTTTCTGTTGACATATATCAAAATCTTAAAATGCATCTCTTGTATATTTCCATTATATTTTTTTGGAGCGTTAACCATATATATATATATATATATAGAAGACATTAGGACCTAAAATCTAAAAAAAAACGAATGGTTTATAATGGTAAAAATATTTTATTTTGCACTAACCTTACCCTTTGTAATTTCAAGCACACACACACACACACACACACACACATATAATTATAAATTTTGGAAAATTAGTGGTGCACAAGATAAATTTGTTCTCTACCCTTTTTAAGCAAGATTTCATCATTTACATATTCAAAGATTGCACTAAAGGAAACATATGCATTATATTTTGCATAAAAAATAAGGTAACAATATTAAGAAAAATCAAAATTCACATAGTTAGACACAATTTATATAAATACAAATTACATGTTGGGAAAGTTAACTTCTTTTCCTACATTTCACTTTTCCACACCATATTCTCCTTTATTAAGTACCTCTAATTATCCCCCAAGTTAACATACTAGTGTTTTTCCAAAATTACATTGCCATAAGAGACCATTATTAGCTCGCATCCACCCATATCTATATATATATATATATATATATATATATATATTATTATATATATATATAATATTTTTAAATTTGTAATAAATAAATATTTAATAAAAACTTATTTCAATATTGACTATAAGTATTTATATGTGTAGAAAGTAAGTAGAAGTAAGGAAAACCTCATTATACTTTCTACATTCCACTATGGGGAGATGTATAAGTGAATGCATGGTATTTAAAGAAATATATTAATAACAAAAATATTTTAAATGTAAAATTTTCATTTCCAACTTCATTCAATCTCTCTCTCTCACACACACATCAATTGAAAGTAAACAAATTCGCTTAATTCCTTCTGTGCTTAACATGGAATTATATAGATAAATTTAAAGTTAGGATGAATTTGTATTCATTTGTAAAATAAATGAATTTTAAAATAAATTCATAGAAATATCTATTTTGTTAATAAAATGAAAAAAAAATGAGAACTTTATACGGAATTGAAACTCTTAATAGAGATAAACAAAACTAAGTAAAACTCAGGTCCTCATGTAAATAGATCACCCATACACAACAATGTACCAAAAACAAAAACAAAAAGAGAGAAAATTTACTTAAATCATATATACTCATCAAATATATTTTTATTACTAAATAAAATATCCATAATTACATAAGTTAATATAAATAAATTCTTAATTGTATATTTAAAACCTTCATAACAAGACTTTAATAAAAATAACTAATTATATGAATACACTCCTCTTAACATTCCATCTTTAACTTCAATTATAACTATAAATCTCCCAAAGATCAATTGGATCCATTGGAAGCCTAGGGTTTATACTAGCATTTGCACAAGATGTTGCAAAGGAAATTAAGTAAGGCATACATTGAGGAACAATCATGACATGTAAATGTTCATTGAAAATAAGAATTAATAAAGAAGATTCCATGCAAAAGTGGAAGATAAAGCTAACTAATTTACATTATATTTTACAGATAGTATAATGTTTATAACAAAGATTAGTTCTTGATCTTCTAAGATGTTTTTAAGTTTCAATAAAAATTTACAAGTAGTAAATTATAAGGGATGACACTTGCAATTTGCCACATAGTATCTCTCCAAAAAAACATCCCTACAAAAAGGAGATGTTGTACAATACCTCTTGTCCATCTTTGTTAGGTCATTTCTTTCAAGCAGTGACATTTATTGATCATGATTTTACAAAGTTTACTTTAGGGTTAAAGGCTTTCATACCAATCTTTTTGTTGAGGGCTACAAACCCTGAGGCCATACCTCAGTTGTCCTGCTATGTCCTCTTCACTGGCATTTACAGTTTTTAGATGTAGATTTTGACTTAATGAAGACGAAAAACTTAGGACGAAAAACTTTCATATCATCAATTGACATAGAACGTAGAACATGCACTAAAACTATATTATCCATTCCAATCGAAATTTAATAATTTACAATTACCAAAACTAGATGTATAAGTGAATGAACGGTATTTAAAAAAATATTAATAACAAAAATATTTCAAACTTAAAATTTTCATGTCCACCTTCAATAAAACACTTCAATCTCTCTCTCTCACACACATCAACTGAAAGTTCGCTTAATTCCTTTTGTGCTTAACATAGAATTATATAGATAAATTTAAAGTTAAGATGAATTTATATTCACTTGTTAAATAAATGAATTTTAAAATAAATTCACAGAAATATCTATTTTGTTAATAAAATGAAAAAAAAAATGACAACTTTATACCAAATTGAAACTCTTAATAGAGATAAATAAAACTAAGTAAAACTTAGGTCATCATGTAAATAGATCACCCATACACAACAATGTAGCAAAAACAAAAATAGAAAGAGATAAAATTTAGTTAAATCATATATACTCCTAAAATATTTTTTTATTACTAAATAAAATATCCATAATTACATAAGTTAATATAAATAAATTCTTAATTGTATATTTAAAACCTTCATAACAAAACTTTAATGAAAATAACTAATTATATGAATACACTCCTCTTAACATTCCATCTTTAACTTCAATTATAACTATAAATATCCCAAAGACCAATTGGATCCATTGGAAGCCTAGGGTTTATAAAATTCCATGCTCATGTGTAAATTCTTATATAGGTCAAACAGGTACATGTATTAAAACCCCTCTCAAAAAATGATGATGTCTAAACATTGTAAGTTTTGGAGTTTTTGGTCAAGGTGAATTATTTTTTGGTCAAATCCTGATATTTTTTTTGTTGAAATTAATTTTTGACTCCATATATGGATTCAACATCCGCTTGATAAACACTTGGGGAACTCCAATTATGGAGATTTTACAACTAAAACTTTTAATTGCAACAATTCTGGGAAAATTAGACAAAAATTTATGTCGAAAAGACCCTCCAAATTATATAATAAACATAATACAACTAGAAGAACATGTAGTTGATACTTATAATCATCATTTCTCTTATTCAACAATTGTTGAATACTCCTATATATCGACGCACCTTTATATTTAATTTAAAACCGAGGCCAACACCCCCCCCCCCCCCCCCCTTCCCTCTATTCCCACCATAGCATCATCTACAAGACCCTTGAAATGGAAAAGCATGTGAATAACTTTAATAATGAATATGGCTATAAGTTAATCCATTCATTGAATCTCTCATTCATAATCTTAATCTCTAATCTCTCCAACCTCTCCCCCCTCCCCATTCTACCATGTTTGCTTGTCTTTAATCTTATTTCTCTTATATTAATTTCCCCCTTACTTCTTCCTCACCCTCTCCATTTCACTTTAATCATATTTCTAATCACAATTTTAATTTAATTGTGTTTTTCCTCCCTCATTCCTAGTGTTAACTTTATTAATTGGGGGTTAACCTCTTTCAACCTAACCCTATATCCTTTGTATTTTATTATTTATTCTTAAATTT